>JAKTZG010000031.1:0-59161 GCA_030578795.1 Debaryomyces prosopidis | reverse complement strand
GCCATTAAAATGAACTGAGTGAATTGATATTTCTAATTCACGAGTTTCTCTCCTTACTATAGTCATTATTAAAGTTGCAATATTCTTAATTACTGTAGCTTGGCTCATGTATGATTTTAATCTTCCTGGTTATTCACGTAGCTACTATCTGCTACCAAAGGCTCCAACGAATTGGGCCATGCTTATACCGCATATTGCTATTTCTGGAGAGAATCTGGCATGGCGCGTTAAAAATAACGCATCTTTACGCGAATAATTGTAGCTACGAGTTAGTGAAAAAGGGAGGACATGGGGTGAAACAAGGAGTCCAAATCTCTAATTCGCGTAAGAAGACTTCGCTGATGAGCACTTGCCTTGAAGACGCACATGCAGAATGCCGAATTCTACGACTAAATGTTTAGCCTATCAGCTGGAAGAAAGTTTTTTTGTTGGTAAAGGCGTGTTCGTATACTAAGGTAATCTCCGAAAGGTATTATTTTACAAATTCGAAGCAGTGTGTTTATTGTCCATGATAGAGATATGTGCATTTAAAAGTTCAATCTATGACATGTCAAAGTATCTCAGATAAGCACGCCTTCGCAGATAACTCTATCATGTCTATTTCATAGATAGCCATATTTTTTGATAATATTTTGATTCGTATTTTATGCTTTTTTGTTGTTCTATCAATTGAGACGTCAGGTTACACAGGCTAGAGTTAGGGTTTTTATAGATGAATCGCAGGCACTGTTACCCGTAAAACATGCGTTATTTTCAATGCGACAATTGTTTCTTAAAAACATGCGTTATTTCTTTCCACATTAGTGGACATGTGTCCTCCCTTCTAACAGGGTGTATGAGAAGCCATGCTAGAGTAATTTCTCTTGTGATTACTATGAGCTGAACATCTTTCGTTTTGTGAAATTACGAGGTCATTAGAGAATAATCGAACAGTTAATTGAATTCTTTTTATAAATACCCGAATTTCCGGGAGACAACATATTAGTTCAGGGCCTAAATATGACGCCCCCAGTGCATCAACGCGCGTATTTTTTTGATGGCTACCGGGTTCCGATATAACAAAAAGCAATTGTTCAATTGTAGGGTGGATTACCATGAGATTTGTCCTTATATGTAATCTATACTGAAAAGTAGAGGAAAGACACACTTGCAATTCTTCATTTGATACTTGTAGGGAAACTTCGCAATAAATACAACGATTTTCTTATTTTTGAATTACTTGGAATTGTTGAGATGGTTCAAAAACAATAATTCTTACTGTAATTTGCCTTGAAAACTACGTAATTTGAGGGTTTGGGAAGTGCATATGCTCTATTAGATCCTTACATCGTGTTCGAAACTACATAGTTTCGTATAGGAGACGCAAGTGAATACCTAAGAGTAAAATTTCGTATGCGCCGAACTATTCCAGTAGGAAATTTTTGCTCATGAACATTTTCTTAAGTGGTTTGAGTTCGAAGTAAGAGAATTTAAACCATGTTCCATAATTTCTATGTATTTAGGTTTAAAAAAGAATGATGAATTGTAAAGTCTTAATCAGAACTCTGTCCACTAAAATAATAGGGTAAAATAGTATTACATTCTTTTGTTTTTTTAACGATTAATTTTTGGTAACCTTTGCATAATTTCAAAAATAATTGCAACTTTGTTGATTAAATATTCAAGATATGAAAACCTGAAATTCCCCGTCTATAATGAGAAGATACATCTATCCTGTTAAACTCCTTGTAATATTATTTAGGCGAATACATTCGAAGAATAATTTGTTAATTATTATACATCAAGAACGAAAAAATATGTGACTTGTTTCACAATTACGTAGAAATTACAGCACATGGAGAATATTAATTAGAATAAAATAACTAATACGTAACAGAAGGAATTCGCTTTTAAATTCACATGGAAATACTATTTATCTTCGGTTCTGCATTCGTTTTTTGAATTTTTTAATTCTAGGGTCATTGATTTTGAGCCGTTGATAGTTCATTCTCACAGGCTTGACCTTTCCTTTCATATCCTTGTGATTTGGATTTTGGTGAACGTATTCATCATCACTACTTGTTAAGTCATCTTCATGTATATCATCAACTTTCATATAATCCTCAAGATTCTTGAGGGCCTCATTATCTAATCGTTTGACTTCATCATGAATATTCACATTCTTTAATATATCTTCTTTACTTTCTTCTGCGTTTGGTTTGATTTTCCATCTTCTAGTTGTTCTCTTTTGCGTAATTCTTTTTCTTTTTGGAGCACCCGTGGATGAATTCTTATCTATGTCCTCATCAGAATTCTGTGATTTACTATCATCTTCGGCAGCTTCGATGATAGCTGACAAATCTGGATCTTCCTTAATATTTTTATAGTCATTGAATATTTCAGAGAGCTTTCTATTATAACCGAATAAGAAAAGTCTATGTGGCTTTAAAGGCGACGGTGAAACTTGAAAATTCAACTGTGCTGGTTGTTTCGTTGGTGTAACTGGGTCTCTATAATTTGATTGTATTGATGTATTTTTTTTTGTCGGAGAACTTGTAGACAAGTTTTCAGAAGCTGGTTTATCATTGTCATTGAGATCATCATACATTTCAAAATTAAACTTGTTATTGACTTTGGCCAAATATTGTGGTGTTTCGATATTTTGTAAAAAAGACTTCGTATTCTTTTGAGGTGTATGCATTTCAGAAGGTGTATTCTTACCATATGACGCCTGCTCAAGTTTTTGAGTCAACGACTTGGCCCTAGGCCCTCTATTGTTAGTGGGAGTTAATTCCAGAAGGCTGATTTTATCCACCCTTGTTTTAGTTGGTGTCTTGAAAGTATTATCTGGAGCTTTCTCCATCTGACTCTTGTATCCATCATTATTTCTGCTACCGATTTTATCCTTCAAAGGCGACGAATCTGGGGGAGTTAGTCTTATATCAAGTATGGACAATACTTTGCCATTGGCCTGAGGCGTTGGCCCCAATTCTGCATCTGGGTTTTTGAGTTGGCTATTATTAGATTCGGTATTTTCAAAATTAAGTTCCTCAACATCCTCCACATCTGACTGCGATTCTAGTATACTGACGTCTATTCCAAAGTCTGGAGCTTCCAATACTTTATTCTTTTCTTTATCGACATTATTCTTTTTAGACTTAACAGCTTTATATGTTTTATACAATTCATAAATTTTAGGATCTACTTTTATATCCAGCTTTGACGGTATTCTATTATTTGAGCGTTGAAATTCATGCTCCCAATCTTTTATGGCTTGCTTTAACTGAGCAATATTCTCTTGATGTGGCATCTACTATGTACAGAAGTGTTCTAATAAAAGGTAGATACTAAAAAATGCTTGATAGACGTTCCGCGACGCGATCTCCACGCCTTTATTCTATACAGTAAATCAAATATATACACATATATCCTTTATTATAGACTTCGTACAAATTCTTTAACGTTTGAAAAGCTCGGGTTACCTTCATTTTCTTTATTAATTGAATTAAGCATTTTGTTAATTGAGCTCTTAAAACTTCTCTTTTCCTCTTCAGAGTTGAACGCATTGTTGTTCAACTGGAAATCGTCAATGAAGGAACCTGCTACAGACGTCGAACAGTTCCAGTAGTTATTCAAAAAGTAAACTGTCGCTGATCTGTCGTTACGAATAGCCAAATAAACTATCAATCTGACCCAGTTCTTGATGGAGGATTTGCTGTCAACCTTACTATTGTTCAATAAATTGAAGGACACTTCCCAGGTATTCCAGAACTTGTCCCAGTCACCAGCATTACCGTATGTGAAGAGGAGTAATTCTTTGAAGGAGTTGGTTGGCAAAGAGCCTTCATTAATTTTTTGATTGTAGTAATTAATTAAATCTAAAACGTCTCTTGCCCTGTTTTTTGCTTGCAAAATGGACGGCTGACCAGGTTGATCAGGAATCTCACCTTCTTGATATATAATATCATCGATCATCCTGGAGCCAATTACCGTATCATTCTTCTGTACAAATGATATTCTCCAAAGTAACGGAAGAAATTCAGGATGACGTGACATGTCGATTTGTTCCTTTGAAAACCGGAACAACGTGGATACAAGTTTGGACAATCTATCATATAATTCGTCGGAGTACGCATTGACTTGTCTGGAATCAGATAAGTCAAATTGTCTTTTAATTTCAGGCGAATCAATCAACAACTTCATAAAATCAACTGCATCTTGAATTCTTTCCTTGGACAAACCGATGTCATTATTTAACATTATCTTTAAGGAGCTATACTTATCTAAAAGTATAGAAGTTAATTCGTCAAAAGAAACAACGTCCAGATTCTGAATGTGAATAGATCTGTAAAAGTTGAATCTGGTATTGTAGTCTTTTATGCTTGGCTCTTGGAAATCAGACTCGAAGCTCTTAATTTGTTGTTTCAAATCATCGATAGTTAATTTTCCCACTGTCAATTTATGAAGATGTGCTTCCAATGCCCCATTTTGCGAGGTTGACGAGTATAATCGCTTCTGTTGATAAGCTCTTGCAAATGGCGTCATTGTATGGAACCTTCTAATGCCGATAAAGATATCATCAGATTTCTCTGGTCCACATTCTGCTCTTGAGTATTTTTCTATATCTTCTTCTCGACACCATAAACTTTCCAAATTCAATTCGTTTCTTCTGCTTTCTGTTAAGATATGTATGCATATATTATTTACAGCAGTATCACACATAACCCAACTATTTGGAGTTCTGCCGTAATCGTTGTCGGTTGCAAGCGGCCCCTTTCTGGCCCTTCTAAGCATGCGTCGACGTGCAGCTGGAGTTTTACTACTCGAAGCCATCCCTTCGATCCTAGGAATCAAGTCAAAATTATGCTTTATGTACGTTCTGAGTTCATTTGATGCCTTGTATATGTGTTTTTCAGATTTCCCGGTACAAATAATCATATAGTCTGATGGCTGATTATCTGCATGATACTCACTTTCAGGTTCTAATTGCGTTAAGTCAAATAATGCAATATCTTCTAAACCATATTCATCTGAAAGTAGCTCCAAAAATGTCTGTATTGTGGTGGGTGCATGATCTGGAACCGCAGGCAACTCTACCTTTTTAGTTTCCAACAACGCAGACGACGAATCATCACGTAAATACCAAGGAACGGACTCTTCCGTCTCATTTACAACTCTGGTGATGTCTTCTTTTGTCTCATTTAAACGTTCTTCTGATATTTTCCGAACTTCCCTTGAATCTTCCCCAGTCGATTCAGTGACGTTCAATTTCAAATTCTGACTTGATGTATAACACCTAAAATGCGTAGCACCAGCAAATCCTCGGCCTCTAAACTGACGAATAATATTCGGGACACTTCGACATCCCACATAACCCAATAAGTTTGCCATTACGTAAACTTATAATATATGGTCAACACTATCTCGGGTAGTATGTTCTGAAAATTTACTAACATGAATGTCGTGCAAGATAATAAATTTGCGACATAAGTTTTTTTTGATTCTGCTCATCTATTAGTTACATACTTAATCTTTAGACTTAAGTATATTTGTATTTAGATGATAATAGGATTTCAGTATGGCAAAACTTGTTCATAATATACAAAAGAAGCAACATAGAGAACGTTCCCAAACTCAAGAGAGAGCTAAATATGGTCTTTTGGAAAAGAAAAAAGATTATAGGTTGAGAGCAGCTGATTATCATAAAAAGCAAGCAGCTTTAAAAGCATTGAAGCACAAAGCATCGAGTTACAATCCTGATGAATACTATCATGCTATGACAAGTAGAAAGACAGATGATCGTGGGATATTAATTGCAGATCGTGGTAATGAAGCCATGTCAGTTCAGCAAGTCAAATTATTGAAGACTCAAGATGTTAATTATATTAGAACAATGAGACTTAATGAGTTGGCGAAGATTAACAAACAGAAGCAGGAATTGGAATTCAAGTCACAGGGGAAACATACGGTATTTGTGGATTCATTTGATGAGCAAAAGCAATTTAAACCAGAGGAATATTTTGAGACAGACAAAAGCATGTTGAAAAGACGTGAAAATAGATTGAAAATAGATCAGTTGGAAAAGAACGAAAAATTGATAAAACAAGACCCAATAGAGGACCAGAACCAAAAGGATAAGCAGGACTTGAAGAAGTTAAAGCAATATAAATTATTAAAAAGAAGATTGGAAAGAGAACAACAATTGAAAGAAGTTGAATCACGTATGGAACTAACGAAGGAGTTGATGAAGAAAGGAAGTGAAAAGAAGATAGTTGGTTCCAATGGAAAAGTTCAATTTAAGTGGAAAAATCAAAGAAAACGTTAGCATTTTGTAGTTTTTATCCTAAAACACCTTGTATATTATTTTGGCTATATATATAATATAATAATTATAAAGTTTATTGTTTCGCATCGTATTCAATCATCGTTGCTAAGACTTCGATTGACGTACTCGACAAATAACGGAGTTATCCTATCAATATCCACACTTCTCATTCTATTTAAACTGATATATGATCTTCTTATTCTTTGTAACTGAGCGATACTAACACTTGTCGCAGGCATTTCGACAAATAAGTTTTGCTTTTTATCTATAAGGGCTTCTCCTCCTATGCTCATTAACTGTTGATGTTGGACAATTTTACCTATCACCGCCAGTGTTTGCTTGTCAAGTTCTTGCAAAAAATTGTTCCCTGAAGTTGGTTTTATCAACGTTGCTGCATTAGGCGGAGGAGGACGCTTCAAGACAAGACAATCCCAGATTTCATCTATAGGTAAAGTTTCCTTATCGTAATCGGACATAATAGTAAATAAAGGAGAATCCCACCTGGTATCATTATTAGGTTCCTCATATCTCATACTTAATTGTTTGATAAGCTCATTATCCCACTTATTTTCATTATCCTTTTCGTTATTCCATTGAATACTCGTATCTAAAGAACTCATAACATGAATAACACAATGTGGTGTTACCACTCCTTTCGCTTCACAGTATAATTGGTACCTAAAACCTTTAATGTATGCCATAGAATCTAAAATAACAAAATTAGTACGTGATAGGTCTCTTTTCACAGCAGACATTTGACTACCTCTAGCATGCTTCTCCATGTTCGAATCCTTGTATGAATTGTGGGAAATTCCTAATGTTTCATCTGAGTGATAGATAATAGAATAGTTGTGTCCAGGGCCTTTCGATGCTTTGGAAGACTCGATCTTTTCTTCCAATAATGTCTGCAATTTCTTAGCCCATTTCGTTTTACCTGAGGACGGTAATCCAGTGAATGTTATCAAGGGCATACTTGTTGTATAATCTATTCTTCTATCGGAAATTTTCACATCGATTTGAGAATAAAAATTGAATTTATGAGAATGATGAGAAAGATAATCTACTAACATACATCGAACATCTTTTTTTTCCTTGATACATAAATATGTCATTCATACCGAGAAGGATATTTCCCAACTATTCTCTACCGCTATCTAACTTTAAGGGGCACCATCAAAAGGCTTTGACGAAGTTTGGCCATTTGGCTCCTCAGGTTGATTTAGTACTTGAATTAAGAGATTCAAGAGCTCCCGTATCGACAAGGAATGTGTTATTTGATAGAGTGTTAGCACAAAAAGAGAAAATTATACTTTATACCAAAAAGGATCTCTCGGTGTTGAAAAGTGACTTGATAAGGAAGTGGCATGATGCAACTAAGGAAGAATGCTTATTTATTGATGCTAGAAGTAAAGGTGACGCTCAAAGAATCATTGATTTAATAGGCAAAAGATATTATGCAATGAAGCCTCCTCCGCCATTAGGACTTAGACTCATGATTATTGGTATGCCAAATGTTGGAAAGTCCACGTTGGTTAATACGTTAAGAAATGTTGGATATAGTTCAAAGATTACGGGCGCTATATCAGGAAAGAATAGGAAAGTAGCAAAAACTGGTGGCCAGCCTGGAGTAACAAGAGCAACAAGTGAAATTATAAGACTTAGTACAAAGCCAGATATCCTTGTTTATGATACACCTGGTGTGTTTCTTCCAACGGTCAAGGATAATGAAACCATGCTTGCATTAAGTCTTATCGGATGTGTTCATACTTCATTTATTGATCCGGTTATACAGGCTGATTACTTACTTTATTTGTTGAACTTACAAGATCCTACAGGATCAAAGTATAAGGAATATATTGATCACCCAACAAATTCGATTGATGAACTTCTATACCACATTGCCCTCAAAAGGAATAAAGTCGGGAAAGATAATACTTATGACGAACTGGGAATGGCTACTCATTGGACAAGTCTTTGGAAACAAGGAAGACAAACGAAATATAAGGGTTTGTTCGACTTACCAACAATTTTAGAAATAAACGGCGAAGAATTGCAAACTATTTTTAAAAATGAAAGAGAAAGGATTAGTGGTATGGCAGTGAGTGATAAAATTGAAAATAGCCTAGGTGAAGATGGTACTGCTTCGTCGAAACATAGAAAGAGAACAGCTAAGGATAGGAAATATGACTTACAAAACCAATTATTTAAATTGTAAAATACATATATTGTACATAGATTAATTTAAAAGATCATTAATATCTGGCAATGCGTTATATTCACCCTCACCAGCACCATAGTTACCGTGGGCATTTTTCATCATAAATATATCGTTCAAATTATTATTATTTGGCATTTTACGTTTCTTTTTCGCTTCTTCCTCTTGTTTCACATACTTAGTATCAAGCTCCTTCATAAGCCTTTTCGCTACCTCAATAGAATTCTCGTTGATGCTAGTTAGCCATTCATCCTTCGCTGATGAATTTGTTTTCAATATATTAGATAAGTTGAAGAGATTTGTTGAAGATCCGAAATTATCATTTTTATTAGAAATTAGATTATCTTGAATAAAATTTGGATTGTTCAAGTATTCGTGAAGATCTTTATGCTCCAAGGATTGAGTGATAATTTTCTTAATATTAAGATTGAACTTATGAATTGCTGGAGATGCAACCATCAATCTCGAAGAGATACCAAAGTCATCTAACTTAGGAAATGATATTAAAGAATCATTAGATAGTACTACCTTATTATTTTCCACAAAAAATTTATCTGGTCGAGAACTTTCCGTTTCTTTCTTATCTAAATCCTTCGATAATATAAATGATTCCATCAATTCATTAGCTTTTGCATTTGGAAGATTCATATCACTAGGAGTTTCTTCATCGCGCTCTTCTTTAATTTGGTTATCATCCAGCACATCATTATTCAGCGTAAATGATTTTCCACTTGTTGTCTTGATAGAAGTTAACAAAGGAAATTTTCCTATTTTCTCATCTTCCTTAAATGGTAATCGTATCAAAACAAATGCATACACAAACCTTTCACTTACCCTTATCTTCGAAGGTATCAACACACAAATGTTAATTTCATCATTAGACTTCTGAACGTATCTTACTATCGCCATACCTTCAAGATCAATCAATGATTGACACAATCCATTAAACGCAACAATATTTTTATAAGAACAAGAAGACTCTGGTAATAAATAAGATGACTCGTCCGTCAAATATGCATAAGGTAAATCCTCTATTTTTATGAATCCTAATATATCCATACCTGGATTAGAAGCAAGTTTTGCAGAGCTGAGTAAATCTTGATCAAGGGTCAAGAGATCATAGTTTGAATATTTGAAGCCATCCGTCCATTCATCGGCATTGACAGAAACAGTTTCTAAATGGCCAGCGCTTTCCTCGTCATCAACAAATTGTCGCTTATGGACTCCTTCCTCCTCATCCTCCTTCTCATCATCATCATTTTTTTCTTCATCTGCTTCATCCTTTGATGAAACCAGTTTGATGAAATAATTCTTAGAATGTTTGACTGTATCAACAGAATTATTTTCACGATCTACCTTATATTGATGTCCGCTAGGTAATTTTTCAGGTTTGATAGCTGGGTAAAGCTCCACATTCAAGGAGATGCAAGTTTGATCGAGCTCTGGAGCGTAATCAGAATTTTCTTCCCTGTTACAATGATCACTACCAAATCTCAATTGACCTTTAAATGTTCTCATTGGCCTAACTTTCTTAAGCGGAGGGTTGTGTAATATTGACTCCACTATTTGGGCGGTAGCATAGACTTTGCTTGTTTTATATGTTTCGAACGCTGAAATCCAGCCTGATTCATTTCTAGCTTTTTCCAGCGACTTGTGTGGGTATTTTAGTCCATCAATATCAAAATCGATTCCATTGAGTACAACATTGACATTCATCTCATTTATAGCATTTCGGGTTGCATCCGCAACTTTTGTCTCAAATGATTTAATATTAGCCTCTCCATTAGTTATGACCACTACATTCCGTACGAACTTAAGCTTATGAGTATCCTTCAAAAGGCCAATCCCCACTAACATACTTTCAAAGCAGTCGCCTTCGTCCTCGGTTATTTCTTTCGTATTAGGACGAAGTAGTTCACTATATTTCCGAAGATCATCATACGTTGGTACAATTTTATTTGAAACAACTTCAATGTTTTTGAATGAATCTTCATTAGCAAAAGGATTATCAGTCTTATTGGAGTGGCATGTAATAACAGAAATGTAGTCAGTTTTCCTTCCTCGTAGAATTTTGCTTGTAACTATGTCATAGAAGTATTTCAATCCATAATCTAAATCACTAATATTACGCCCATTAGATTTATTTGCCATAGAAGGCGATAAATCTACAATAAATGTAGTAATCTCTTTACTAGCCATTCGACCCTGAAGCTTTATTAGGAAGAAATTTAAAATATAATCTGGGTGCGTAAATAGTCTGATAAACTATATCAGCCAACAAAAGGACTCTGTTAAGAAAAATCAATTGAATACGTATCAACAAACGGTAGAAGTTAATATAACGCAATTAGAACCAATTAATCGATTACATACTCGGGAAATCGTATCTTAACATAGACTGTTGGCATTTTCATAAAAATGAGTCTACCATACAGACATGAACACCAACAATATCCAAAATACCTGAGCCAGCAAGCAGAATCGCAAGGTATAGAATCAAATACACATGTTCGACTGATACAAACACCGTCCCTTGAGCAAATTCAATCGCATATACCGTCAATTCTTCCTAATCCTGGAGTTTTCGGGAGGACGGTATACCCTACAGGTGATCAGGATGCCAATCAAGCACAATATCAAAGTAACCATAGAAGCTATGCCAGCACGGGTAATACATTTAATATAGAGGGAAATAACACACTATTACCTACATTGGGGGGATCAATTGATCAAAATGTACAATCTCTGTATCAAAGTCATCCAAGCCACAGTTCATATTCCAACATACCAGATTACGCTTCCTTCATTGGAAACCCAACTTTAATGACGCAACAATCTACTCAGCTGTACCCATATATCCTAGGTCAACCAAATGAACCTTTTCAGAAACTTTCTATTCCGTTAGCTAGATCAAATGAATCATTTGATTTCAAATCGCCAAACCAAAGGTTCTCACCTCAGTATCAACAGATTAAATCCGAGGATCCTGAAATTCCAACTTTTTCAGCTACCATTAACAAGAGTGCAGAATTGAACACACATAAAGCCACTTTAAAGAGCCACTTTAAGCCAACTCAAACGAAACGAAATGCGAGACCAAGAATAAACAAACTAAATAAAAGCGAACCACTCCTACTGAGAATCAATGTCAAAAAGCCTAAGGGTTCACATTCAATGAATTTTATGGCAGAATTATCAACTGATGAATTATTTAAACACTTTCAAAATACTCTAAAGATAAAGAAACCGGATGGATCGCAAACAGCGTCTTTTTATTTGAGAATGCAAAACGAATTAGAAAGACAACTTTTTGATTTGTTTGTCAATCATTTGTCAAAATCAATAGATATATTCTTTCCCCAAGAAGTGTTCCGGAAAATTATCCCCGAATTAGCTGTATATGACGAAACCAATATGATAGTGTGTTCTATATTTTGTTTAAGTTCGTTAATGCTCCAAAGAATTAATCCTGAAAATTTTGACCTGTCAATAACGATTAAATACTATCATCAAACAATCACATCTTTAAGACACTATCTTAGCATCCCTGAGATCGAAGAACAGGACAATGGTATCATGCCCAGATGCTTATTGAGTACCATTTTATTATGCATATATGAACTATTTTTTGTGGCCATTGACAGTACTTATATCAGGGGGGCATCAAGTATATTGTCATCCATTTTAATGAAGAATAGTGGTAAGAAAAGCTTGCTTAAGGATTCTCCATTTTATCAAACATGCTTTTGGCCCATGTTATTGTGTGACTTGATATTTTCTTTGAAGTATAATTCCCCAAGCATGTATTCTATTGAAACATTTTGGAAGCCATTGGACCCAGAGTACTTTGAGCTGTATGGCAAATTTTCTTCTTATGGCTCCTCGAAAACTGAAAATGACGCCGAATTGGTGAAAATAACTAGCAATAAGGTAAATACTACGTGGTGGATACATAAATCTATCATTGAATTCAGTTCCATAGCCAAATTTAAGAATGAAATTACAGTTCTAACTAAAGAAGATTTCGAATCTAATAGACCGTATCTAAAATGGTTAGATCTCAAGAAAAACCTCGAAACCTTTGAGAAGCAAATGCCTTTAACAATAAAACCAACAATATATAAATCATCTTCATCCGATAGACTTTTCCCTATAATTTACTTTAAAGATGAAGCAACAGCCATAATTGGTTTGAACTACAAACTTGCAAAAATAATGTTGTACGAGTCCTTGATCCAAAAAACGAACTTATCTGATCCTTTACCAAAAAGCGAATTATTGAAGTATTCAAAACAATATCCCGTGAAGTTAGCGAAGGATATAATAGGCATAATTAAAACTTATGATGCTAATTTGTCCGTTTGGACTGTAAATGCGCATGCACTAAGATCCGTTGCACATTACTTGCAAGATGATCCAGAAGCATCCAGAAGGTTAGAAGAGCTAGTAGAGAGGCTTATGTCAATCTGTCATTTATGCATTTAGAATTAAATGAACATATAGATTTATACATATAGATTAATTCGTAGTAGTTTCATATTATCACGTGCGAATTTGCTAGAACTATATTCACCACATGAAAGTTGCTACAATTGCCATATACGCCTTGCTTTTGACCAAACAACAGTTGTGACATATTGATTTGATTTTTGGAAAGAAGAATTTTGTTGTCCACTTTGCTATTCTTACCAAACTAGATGAGCGGACCAAACATTAAAGAATTGAGACAAAAAGGCAAGGATCCCATATTTTGTCTGCAAGTTTCTAATGAGTTACTAGATGAAATTATTGAGACATTATTAGATGAAAACGATATTAATGATTCAGATACTGTTGATTTAATTGCAACAATTTCAAATATTTTGCTTATTAACGTTGGACTACGTAATTCACATTTCGTCCCTGTTTATTCTATACGATCAATAGATTTCTTGGACAAATTTGTTAATCAGACTGTCTCTGAAAGTGATGCACCTATTAAATACGATTTTGGAAGATTAGTTCCAGTTTATCGATTGATATTCTTAATATTATGTAACGACTTGGATAATGTGGGTACGAAAACTATTGCGACCATGTATTCTCTCTTACTTTTAGGGTTTGAATTTTGTTTTGGTGTCTTTGATGATTATAAGAAGACAGATAGCTATCAAAATGCATTTGCCGAGGTTTTGAAAGGCTTATATACGTTTCAGCATAAGCATGCATATGGAGAGCAACTAAATAAAGAGAATCGGTTAATTAATGAAGGTATTTTATATAGTTGCATTGTTGTGACAAATAATATGATCGAAGGGGTGAAGGATATACATTTGTTACTGGATAATGAATTATTATTAATAAAATATCTTTTGAACTCAATTTTGGGGCTATTCACTCATGAACAAAATGTTAACAAATATTGTATTAAGAATAATGACATTAATAGCTCCTTTCTTCATAATCTTATGAAGCTTATAGAATTCCAATTGGAAAGATATTCCGATAAAGCATATACTGATTTTGATTTAACTGATGTGATGAACCTCTTGATTATAATCAACTATATCTCTAATAGAATCATATTGCAATACAATGAAACTGAATCCGAAGATGCTACTTATTTGTTATACTTTATATCTATATTTGTTGAGAAATTATTACCTATGAATAATGATATTGTCCTTTATAATAAGTTGATGTCGTTAATTTTGACATCAAATAACAATGCATTAACAAGTAATGTGAACATAAGTGATTTAGCTAATCTTACTAATATTAAAAGCCTCGTTCTTGAGTGCATTTACAATTTATCATGGAACCCAGACAATAAATGTGATGAACGAATGTGCCAATTTTTAGATTTGGTAGGTTATAGAAATGCTCATGAGTTCATAATAGCTAATAATTTGCACGTACTGCTGGAAATTGATACAGTAAGCATTCAATCTCCAAATCCCAAGTATTTGGATAAGAACAATAAGAATATCGAACATGAATTTTCCAAATTTTCATTAGATTCGATATTTAATAAGGGTAATCCAACAAATAGTAATAATCTCAGCAACAAGGAAAAGGAGTTGGAAGCTGAGAAGCTATTTGTACTTTTTGATAGGATGGAAAAAAATGGGGCATTTAAAGGGTTTAAGAACCCGGTAAGAGAGTGGCAACAACGGGGGAAATTTGAAAACTTACCGAGCGACGATGATTAATAGTTTAGGGCAATATTTAGGTTTTTAATTGTCATTTTATAATGATTAAATTAATCGGTATATAATTAATGAATAAAAAATTTAGGAGAATTGAAATTATGTAGAATTTAAACGATTTTTTCCTTACGTTGTAAAACGATCGCAGTTCTTGATGGGATGTAACAGAATAATGCATTTGATCTATCATTCCATCTTTCATTGGTAGTAAAAAATTGCAATTTCTCACCCGTTTGTTTATTTGTTTCTTCAATTCTATCATGACCTCCGAATATAGAGCGGTCAGAATTTAAAACTATTTGATAGACACCGGGAGTTTCTACACCAACCTTATAATCCGCATAAGAATTGGTAGGATGAAAATTAAAAATGAATAATAGGCCATTTCTTTCAAAGACAATAACCTTGTCACTTTCATTTTTTAAAGATACATAAGCTTGTGGAGATAGCAAAATACCGTACTTGGTATCTAAGTGTTGCATTGCACCATCAAAGGCAAACAAAAATTTGTAACGTAATAAATCATCTTCAATTAAATTGAATTGTCTTCGGGCATAATCATATGATTCTCCATTTCCTACTCTTGGAAAATCTAACCACTCTGGATGGCCAAATTCATTACCTTCAAAATTTAAGTATCCTTCACCTCCTAAAGAGAAAGTAATTAATCTAATCATCTTATGTAATGCAATACCTCTATCGATAATAGGAGTAAAGGGTGTTAATACTGACATGTGTGTGTACATTTCTTTATCCATCAACCAAAAAGCAATAGTTTTATCACCCACCAATGCTTGATCATGCGATTCACAATAACTAATACACTTTTCGCCATGTCTTCTGTTAGTTAAAGTATGCACAAGGTTCCCCATATCCCATTGCTCATCTTTTAAATGTTTAATTATCTTAATCCACATATCTGGAATTGCCATGGATAATCTATAGTCGAAACCAATACCACCTTGATCAATGGTCAAACATAATGTTGGCATACCACTAACATCTTCGGCAATAGAAATAAATTTATATTTATTTTCTCTTACACTGATTTCGTCCAATAACTTATGAGCCAACATTAGATATGTTATGGCATCATCATCTACCCATTCAGGATTGAAGTACTCATTGTAATCACCACTAAATCCAAAACTCAAACCATGATGTTTATAAAGCATGCTTGTAACACCATCAAATCTAAATCCATCAAACTTGTAGACATCGAGATAAAACCTCAAGTTTGATAATAAAAACCTCAAGGTTTCATAGTTCGAGTAATTGAATAATCTAGAATCCCACAAGTCATGACTACCTTTACTACCTCCATGGAATAGGTAGTGATCAGTACCATTGAACATGTTCAAACCATCTTCAACATTCTTAGAACTATGAGAATGGACAACATCTAACAAAACTCTAATACCCAATCTATGGGCTTCGTCAATTAATTCTTTTAAATCTTCTGGTGTACCGAAACGAGAAGAAACTGCGAAAAAGTTGGTTACCTGGTAACCGAAGGATGCATAATAAGCATGCTCCATAATTGCCATTAACTGAATAGTATTATACCCTAATTTGTGAATAACAGGTAAAACTTTTTTAGTAAAGTTCTTGTATGACCCAACTTTTGGTTCCGGGGTAGAAATACCCACATGAGCCTCGTAAATCTTTATACCGTCATTGCTTCCAAGTCTTGGTCTTTCGTTCTTGAACTTATAGGTTTCAGCCGGGCTCGGATTCCAAAATCTTCCCTCATATAGATTGTTTTCTGTGGAAGGTGTAGCCCTTGTTAGCCATGGACATAATCTGTAAATTCTTTCCCCACTCGCCGTAACCATGGAAATTTTGTATCTGGAATCATGAGGAACAGCAAACTCATTGCTTTTAGTAGGTGGGATTGTTAATGACCAAAGTCCAAAATCATTAACTAGCTTCAATTTATGGGCGTTAGTGTCCCAATTATTAAAATCACCAACCAAGGAAACCTCACTCACATTTGGGATATACTCGTTGATGAACACCTCTCTAGTATCCCAATTAGCATGTAACCCATATTTTTCATAAGCTGATGCAAAGTTAGTTAAACTTCCTTCATTTAGCTTGAATTCATCGTACCATTTTCTCAAGTTTAATTGACGATTTATTAATTGACCCGAAAAGGGTTCTAACCAAGGGTCTAAGTCCAATGCGCCCTTAATCAAGGATTGGTTGCTTTTCTCTGAACCTGTAGAACTTGTAGCTAACGACATTCTATTTTTTGTTTTAATTCACTGGGGTGCTTAAGAAAAAAATGAAAGAAATTGACAATTGCTATAGAAGAAGTCGTTCGATGAATTATAGATAACGCCTTATAGTCCTCCGTAAGACGCCCCCCAACATTTACGCTGGTTTATCCTGTATATAATCACTTATCAAAAAGAACTGTCTAATTATACAATAACTCTATATCTATATAGATCTAAATAAGTATATAGTTATATAGAATAAAGTGGCTGAAAACCAGGCCACCTATCTGAATCTTTGGTTTAAAATTCTTTCTGCCCCTGCTTCCTCATATTCTTGCTTGCTGACCCACATTTGGTGGAAAGTACCTAACGAAGCAAGAACACTACCACCAATCCAAGCTTGGTTGAACCTTTCAGAAGAGTTGCCCACTGCATGCAATCTTATCTTCAAACCCGGATTTGAATTAGATAATTCGGAGTATAATCTTTCTGTCAATTGTGGAATTAATGAGACACCACCAGTAACGATAATATTATGTGCAACGGATGATCTCAAATCAATATCGATAGTTGAAAGTGTGTGGGTTATCAAGTGTGTCAAACCTCTAATTTCGGAAGACTTACCCGACGATTTCTTTGCATCAGCCGGAGGAGGTGTCGATTGGTTTGATTCTGCTTTACGAGCTCTCTTCAAAGGTTTGTAATCGTCATACGAATTAGTCAAGGACAACTCACCATTATTTGGTGGGTACTTGTTTGTGAATTCGGGATTATTAAATTTGTAGCTTTTTGGATCAAATAACGAGTCAGCCAATTGGAATCTTTCAAGGCATAATTCTAATGATTGCCCGGTTGGTAATTCGAATAGTCTCTTGTTAGAATCTTGAGAATAAATTTCCCTTAAGCTATTTGCTTGACTAGCATTTGACGTATGGAATTTTTTTTCTGGTACTTCCAACATAGTTTCCTTAAACTCGTGCCAGATGTTTTGTTTTTGGAAATCATCAAATGATTGTGTTATGCTATCGGGTAAATCGCGAACAGTATATTTGTTTTCTTCTGGATATACCGTTGGAGTTTTGCTCTTGATTCTGTATCTGTTCTCGAACTTAACTCCTGAGAATTTATTCGTTAGCAAGTCTTCTATCTGGTCATTTAAATATTGGCCACCGTAGTTCGTTTTCATAGAATTTTTCAACAATGAAATACCATCAATCACTGGCGTTACACTCACTGAATCATGACCAATGTCCACAACAAGACAATTTGGTCTTCCTTGTTGGAATGATATACATGTTGGTGATTTTGCCAAAAACAATGCTGGAAAGTCAAAGTTCTCGTAGAATGTTTCAATTAGTGTTTGGCGGTATTGAGGAGTGCACCACACTGGCTCAGTAATCAAAATAGGCTGTTCCTTATAGTTTAAAGTCAATATCTCATCAAAGTAATAGCTATATTGTTCAATTGCAGCTTCCCAATCAATAATTACCGAATCCTTCAATATCGGATTGATGTTATAATCGGATCTAGGAATATTAATCGATTCACCAAATACTTTTGAGCTCTTTGACTTCCCATTCTTTTTCTTATTGTCTAATTCCATAGCGTCTTCGCTGGGTGAAGCATAGTACGATGGTGTTATGATCTTCGGAAAGTCATCTCCTGCGTATCCGATTCTTGTATGAAAAGAGCCTGGATCCAATACGATAGCATTAATCTCATCTCCTCCATATACAGAGGCATTATTGCCACTCGATGACATGTTTCTTTGTCTTGTTATAGTACGATCTTCAAAGAATCAGTTCTAGGATACTTATTGTTGAAGCTTTGAAAGCTGAAAATGAAGAAGTCATGTGATCATTTACAAAAGAAGAATACATTGTAATTAGTACATAAAGAGTTTAGACAAATAGTCCTTAATTTCGGAGAAATTTCCCTAAAGACAAAGTGTAATAGAGAAATGTAGTAAGCCAGATTTCTAAATAAATATATGCAAATCAAATTATAAAATTTTTGACTCAGCATCGATAATCTTCATCAAAAATTCAATTTCTAATCTCTTTCTACCTTCCTTGACCCAGTCATCAGCCAATTTTCTTGACCAACCCTTTAAGTTGCCAACTTCTTCGACGGCAACATCTAATTCGCCTCTGGCTAAACTAGATTCTACTCTACCGATGACTGATTCAATGTCCTTGCCATCAGGCTTAGCACCTTTGACAGGGAACAATAACTTCGAGAAAAGCATAGAAGACAAGTGACCCAATAAACCTGCATTTGGAGGTAATAATGATGCAGATCTTAATTCAGGAACTAATTTTTCCCAACGGGTTAACAATTGGGGAGTGGACAAAATAGAGTGAGTTGATTCTCTAGAAAGTAATGGTTGTAAGTCTTGCAAAGCTAAGGTTATCAATTCGTCGTTCGACTCAGAAGAAGCCTTAGCTAAGTTTTCAACATAAGGAGTAATCAATCTTGGTTTTTCCAGCTCGGAAGCTGTACCTAACACCAATGACTTCAACTTAGTTAAAGATTGTTGAATTAATGACTTTCTATGGTTAGCAACTAGTTGTGATTCTAAAGCAGATGAAAAGTTTTCCAATTCAGTTATTCTAGAGTTTAATTTGTCCAAATTGGCTAACCTACCATCTCTTTCTTGATCGATTTTATCCTTGATTAATTTTTCGAAATTTTTGGTTTGCTCAACTCTCATCATCGAGACAGCGTTAACAGCCGCTTGGGAAATAGTTTGCTTAGTGGCTTCAATTTCCTGGTTCAATCTAGATGCAAGCTTCTTTTCCATTTGAACTTTTTCACGCTGGAACTGGTGTAACAAGTTTTCAGTCAATTCCAATTCTTTCTTGGTATAAGATGATAACAATTCACTTTGCGATACTTTTAATTTGCTTTGTAATTCTTCGTCAAAAGTCTTGGTCAAAGAGTTCAATTTACTAGACAACTTGCTAACGTTTTCAGTAATTTCTCTGATCAACGACTCGTTCTTAGAACCAGAGTGCGAACCAGCATCAATGGATAATATTAAATCATTAAAAGAATTTATGGTGGACTTGATTGAAGTGTCAACAGACGACGCAACGCCTTTATCTAATTGAATTAATGGTAAATGCTCAACGGTCCTGTGGACAGTCTCAACCGGTTTCTGTAATTGTTCCGCTGGAGTAGCTGCAGAAGTTCCATCTGAAACTGGTTGCACTGGCTTAGCACCGGAATGGGTTCCCAATTTCTTCCTAGTCTCCTCAATCAAGTTTTCACCCCTCGATTCCAATTCGTGGGTAAATTCATCAATCTTAGCCTTGGATGGAAGCTTAAAGTCAAAATCAGAGATCTTTTGTTGTGCTGTCTTAAACTGCTTTTTCAAGTCTTCAATTGACCCGTGTTCAATCGCATTCAACAACTCTTCATAGTATGGTGGTTGTTTGTCGATGATAAAATCCATAACCTTGTCATTTTTGGTAGCAACGAACAAAGTTCCCCCATAAACAACAGATGCCCAAAACGCAGTTTTAAACAAAAATCCTGTCAACGAAAACTTTTTCTTTTGTTTCTCATTTCGTCCTTTGTTTCCTCCCTTGTTTGCACCTTCCGTTACAACGACTGGCGTCGTTGTCACTTTCACTGAAGATGGTGCTTGACTATTTGGTACACTAAAACGAATCGACGAATTAGAGATGCTACGAACATCAAATTTGTTCGAGTTAACAACAACTCTGCGTACACTTGTGCGAATCATAATATCGGATATCGAAGAATATGTATATGTTAACAATATATCTAATTGTAACCCTCTAATTCCGTCCGTTGTTAGAATCCAATCATATTCGAAATTTTCCACTTTGGTGATTCTTGACACAAAGATGAATTAGGTCATGTGCACCATAGATATGAAAACTGGCACTTAGGCACCAAACCACTAAGGAGTCTTTCAAAGGCACAGTAGAGACTTTTAAGAGAAATATTTAAAGGCCGAAAATGACAATTACACCTGGAGAATTATACCCACCTCAACCTTCAACAGTTCGGGCTCAATCGGTTCATTTATCGTACGATCCGATTTATGATAGACTTGCGTATGCTAACGGGAAATCGATTATAATAAGACCATTAGACCCCGAAAATACAACAATTGGTGCTAGACAATTCACCAAACATGTCCATACAGCTACGGTGGCTGCATTTGCTCCATCGGGGAATTATATTGCGTCGGGTGACGAATCAGGACATGTAAAGATCTGGGACACTTCGGTAGTGGGAGGAAATTCATCCGATGGGAAGGAATCGAGTTTCGAACAACCATACATTAAAAGTGAATTCCAAGTAATTTCCGGCCCAATTAAAGATATTTCCTGGGATGCAGATAATTCGAGAATAATTGCAGTTGGTCAGGGTAAAGATAAATTCGGGCACTGTTTCAGCTGGGACTCTGGTAATTCGATTGGGGAGATCCAGGGACATTCTTCCACGATAAATGCAGTAGCAATAAAGCCACAAAGGCCGTACAGGGCTGCTACCGTGAGTGACGATAAGGCATTGGTGTTTTTCAATGGGCCGCCCTTCAAATTCGACAAGAGTATTAGGGGCAACCACTCAAACACCATCAGAGATGTCAGTTTCTCGCCAGATGGAAAGTGGTTGGTGAGTGTGGGTTCGGATAGACTTATAGTTCTTTATGATGGCAAAACAGGTGAATTCATCACGAAAATTGAAAATGCTCATGATGGGGGCATATTTGGTGTAAGTTGGTTCAAGGATTCATCAAAATTTGTCACCTGTTCAGCCGATAACACTATTAAATCTTGGGATACTGAATCGGCAAAATTAGTTCAAACTTATGTTATTGATTCCTCTGTTACGGTTGATAACCAACAAGTCGGAGTAATCGTTGCCAACGATTACATTGTTTCCCTCTCATTCAATGGTAACTTGAACTATTTTAAGGAGAATGAAAAAGAATCGGTACTTGTTCTTTCTGGTCATCAGCAACCATTGACTAGTGTGAAGTATGAATCCGAAAACGAATTCTTATTCACGGGAGGCTCGGACGGCATTATTTATCAGAGAGAAGTTAATCAAAATGATAAATCCATATTGAGTCCAATACCAAATGCTATCGGTGATTCCAAGACAAAGCATGGAAATTATGTCGTCGACATAGTTTCCTCTGGTAAACAAGAATTGATTACGTCTGGTTGGGATGATACTCTTAAGATCTGGAATAATAAAGATTTAGCCACTACTATTCCATTAGAGACTGGCCAACCAAAGCAAGTCCTTCAAGCAACTAAAAACTCAGTAGTCGTATTGTTTGAATCAAAGATTGAACTTTACTCAGAAGCCTCCGGCAACTTAAATAAAGTCTCTGCTGTCGATTTGGAATTTTCAGCTTCAGGCATTGCATTGGTTTCGTCAAATATATTACTCGTGACAAATTTAACATCAAACACAGTCGAGGAATATGTATTGGACTCCAGCTCTATTACCAAACTGTCAGCTAGCTTCCCGCAAGGACGTGCTCCTCCTACTTTAGTGCGTGTATCCCCAGATGGTAAATATGCTGCTGTTGCTGATAGCTCTGGAAAGTATACTGTCTATAATATCAGTGACCGTTCAGTAGTCACTACTCGTTGGGTATTCCATAGTAGCAAGGTTCTTGACGCTAAGTGGACTAGAGACTCTAAGTTTATTATTAGTGTGGGTTTGGATAGTGGCATATTTGTATACTCCGTTGATAAGCCTTCAAAGGTCTTGAAGTTCCCATTGGCTCATCAAAATGGTGTATCTGGAGTAGAATGGACGTCTTATGACTTTGACGGCAAAAAATTGGCAACATTTGTTACTACTGGTTTGGATGGTGTTATAAAGACTTGGGGTGTAGATTTAAGTGTTTATTAAATTAGAATTAAGTTTAGATTTTATTAATTTTCCATTTTTTGCATCTATTCGTAAAAAATCTTTACTCATTTCATCTTAGAGTACCTAAATTATTAAGACAACTACTTATATATCGAAGTTTTTAAAAATAATTGTGTATTAAAATTATCTAAAAATACATAGTATTGGCATTAACAATGTACCAAAAGAATCAGTTTACCTATTAGCTCTTAACGACTAATACTGCAGACTCTCGATTTTAGTATCAGTAATTAAATACCAAATTAAATTTAAAGAACAAACATAAAATTTCTGATTTCACCGTAAAGTCTGGGAAGTGAACCTAAGGTATGTCATATCGCAATGTACCTACGATTGCCATAGGTATCTTTTATGATTGCAAAAATATGTAGGTATAGCTATAAAATTTATATAGGTCAGGTGACCCAACTGAAAAAATTTAAACTCATCTCAATAGAAGCTGGAAATAGTACCTTTGCAACTACGATAACTTATTGTATTATTGAATTATTTGCATAGCTATAAAGCATTACATGTCATCAAGTAAAGAAAGAGTACCACAAGTAAGGAATCCAACTTTACCTTCTCAAACTACCCCAGAGCAGAGGTATTGGAGAGGATTCTCAAGTCCACAATTAGTTAAGGAGAATTATCCGATCACCAGTATCCATTTTAACCCAGTTTATCCAAACGATTTTGCTGTTACTTCTTCGACTAGGATTCAGGTATTTTCGTCAAAGACAAGACAAGTCATAAAAACATTTTCTAGATTTAAGGACACTGTCTATTCTGGAGAATACAGGTATGATGGAAAATTGCTTGTTGCAGCAGATGCCAGTGGGTTAGTAACGATCTTTGATAGTTATCAGCCACGTTCATTATTGGTTAGTTTAAACCCATCTAGTCATCCTACACACGTTGCTAAATTTCATCCTACAATTGGAAATCAATTAATCACTGGATCGGATGACAGAATAGTCAGATTTTATGATATTTCGCAAACCACAAAAGGCCCAATTACAGAATTTAATGACTCTTATCATGGAGATTATATAAGAAGTGCTAATTTTATTCCCGGAAATCCAAATTTAATCGCAACTGGGTGTTACGATGGTATAGTGAGAATTTTTGATACAAGACAGCAACAACTCGTGGCTAAATTCAGCCAGGGAAATCCCGTTGAAGATCTTTTGGCATTATCACCAACAACATTAGTAAGTGCTGGTGGTCCCCAAGTTAAAATATGGGACTTGACAAGAGGTTCCCAGATCAATGAATTGAACAATTTTACCAAGACGGCTACTACTTTACATAATACTGGTGACAGAGGATTACTCGTTGGTTCCTTGGATGGTCATGTTAAGATATTTGACTCAAGCTCGTCTAATTGGGATGTTAAATTTGGATGGAAATTTGGAAGTGGTGGTGTTTTAAGCTGTGGTGTGTCACCATCTCCAAATCATAAGCACTTTGTTACTGGTTTGACATCAGGTTTAATATCTATACGTACTAGAAAGACCGAACCCAAAGTTCAACAAGGGGTCAAGGAGTTCAAATCTAATGCGTACAATAGAATAATGAGAGGTTCTGATTACTTAGGTGAAGAAGAACACCGTATCATCAATTCGTCTACCACTCAAACTAAGAAATTAAAGCAGTTTGAGAAGCATTTAAACGCTTTCAGATGGTCAGAAGCATTGGACAGTGCTTTCGCAACTGGCTTACCCAAAGAGCAAGTTGTTACTGTATTAAACGAATTAAAGAAGAGAGGTAAAATTAGAATTTCGTTGTATGGTAGGGACGAAATATCATTATTACCAATTTTACAATGGTTTACTAAGAATTTGGAAGACGTAAGATCTATTAACTTAATTTGTGATTTTATTGGTGTGATGCTCGAAATGTATGGAACGTTAATCGATAAGAGTGCCGTGTTGGAAGAAAGTTTTGCAACATTGTTGAAAAGAATCAACATTGAGATTAAAAAGTGTAAAGAAGCCAATGAAATAGGAGGGATGCTTGAACTATTAACACTTTAATTCTTTGCATAATTATAGACATGCATATATATATGTATATATTCATCAGTGTAACATAGAAAATTAATTTTTTATCTAATAACCTGTTTTTCTCCTTCTTTTCTTCTTTTTCTTGCTAACTGATTCTTTCTTGTTTCCCATTACCACAGATCTACAATGATCTGAGCAGAACCATTTTTGCTTGCCTGTGCTGTATTTTAAAGCATCTACTCTATTCAATAATCCCACACATTTATAATGAAACCAATCTCCGTTAGGACAGGACTCTTCGTTATCACAACCTATCATATCGCCAAATGAAGGTTGCTTACAAAAGCAATACACATTGTTATCTTCTTCCACTGCAGGAATCGATTCAAATATAGGTTCTGGTTCTGGCAATACGGCTTCTTGACGTGATTTTCTACCCTTATCTTTCTTTTGAATGCCTTTTTTAATCTTGCCGGCGCTTTGAGAGCTCTTCTTACTAGGAATTTTTAGCACTAGTTTTATCCCCGATGGTGCATGGGCATAATTGGTTTTCGTTCTTATTTTCGATTTTGTTTTCGCCTTTATTTCCGCCTTTGTTTTTGCCTTTGTTTTCATAGATTGTTCTTCCAATGCTTCTCGTTGTGATACTAACGGATGTGCCTTGTAATGTTCCTTTAATTGCGCTCTTAACCGATAATTAGCAGAATTATGCTCTATCTCCAGTCCCGATTCCTTGGAAGAGTTAGCTATGGTATGCAATTGCTGTAGTTCATCTTTTAACGATAATTTATGTGTTATTAACTGATTGTATAATGCCTTGGATTCTTCTATAGATTCATCATTGAGTACACGTAGCTTCTTTTTTATCAATAATATTTCTGATATTATTTCTTTCTTGTCTACTCCCTCTTGATTTGGTTCCTGTAATTTTAATAATAATGAGTTGAGTTTCGTTTTTTGTTGATCCAAAGATATATTACACGCCTGAACAAACCAAAGAGATCGTATTACGTCACAAGGTAAGTGGTCTACCGTTGATATAAATGCATTGTTTACTGAAGATGAATGCTGTATTACCGACGTTATGACTTGTTCTTCCATTATGTCACCGTGTTTATTTATTTCGTATTGTTACTTCTTTATATCTTTATATTTACATTTACATTTATGTCACTGCGATAAAAAAAAGAAGCACACAATCGAACAATCTACTGTACACTGAATTAAAAAAGGATGTTCATAGATTACTATAAAATTAAACAGAGAGTATATAACAATAGTAAGCTACGACACGCTTAATGAAGATATTAGAAAAATAGTAAAGTATAAGGTATTAAACTAAATTGCTTATTTTTCCAAGTCCTTCTTTAAGGTACCTAAGAAAGCGTGCTTTTCAGCTGGGGTTTGGAATCTACCCTTACCGAACTTAGAGGCAGTATCGATCCACTTCAAGTTAACGTTTTCAGTGGCTCTTCTGGAGGTGTCAACGTATAAGGACTTTCTTAAGGTGACAACTCTCTTCTTAATACCTGGGATAGAACCCTTCAATAAGATGAAATCGTTCTTAACGTTACCGTATCTAACGAAACCACCCATTGGGTTAATGGTCTTCTTGGTTCTGTCGAATTCAGTGGCACCACTGGATTCGTCACCAGCGGAACCGACTCTGTAAACCTTGTGGTTAATAGAGGTTCTGCGGTGGAAACCATTTTGACCGGCTCTGGCAACAGTCCATTGGACGTTAGCTGGATGCCAAGCACCAATACAAGCAACCTTTCTTAAACCTCTGTGGGTCTTTCTTGGTAACTTCTTGGTACCCCATCTGTGGGTAACACCCTCGAAACCGTGACCCTTGGTGACGGCAACAACATCAATCATTTCATCCTTTTCGAAAACGGAGTCAACGGAAACGGTCTTTTCGAAGTGTTCCTTGGCCCAGTCAACCTTGTCGGAGATAGAACCACCGTTAACTTGGATTTCAGCTAAGTGAGCCTTCTTTTGAGCTAATGGGGTCTTCTTGATTTGGGTGTGAGCTAAGACTCTGACAACAGAAGCGTACTTCTTGATTCTGGCTAATTCTCTTTCAACTTGAGCACCATCTTGAGCGTACTTAGCAGAATACTTGGTGAAAGCCTTCTTCTTAGACTTGTACCAGTTCTTGTAGAATCTTCTTCTAACTTCTTCGGACAAGTGTTCAGCCCAGACAGTGGTCAAGGATCTTAAACCTCTTGGGGTTTCAACGTAACCAACAACACCAACAACAACTAATGGTGGAGTGTCAACAACGGTAGCAGCTTCGACGATTTCACGCTTGTGCATCTTAGAACCTGGACGGTCTAAGTCTCTGACAACGGTGGTCATACCGGCTTTGTAACCTAAGAAAGCAGTTAAAGCAACTGGCTTAGACTTAACATCTTTTGGGAAGGACTTAACTCTACCTCTGATGTTGGCAGATCTCTTTCTTGGTAAGAATCCTAAGGAACCGTGACGTGGGGCTTCGTACTTTCTGTGAGACATTTTATATTATACTCTAAAGTTATTAACAACTGAAGAAAGAAAGAGTTCTAATGAAAATTTTTAGTAGAAGGTTTATGTACTAATGAGAGTGAAAATTTTTTGGAAAATTTTTAGGTCGTGTAAAGACCAAATTTGTCAAAAAGATCGGGAGCTTCTTGAAGGACCAAAAAATACTGAGATAATACTGATAATTACGCTAGAAGACTATTGGTAAAGTAATATATTCTAATCAAAAAGGTGTAATATACATAGAAAATACATATAAACAAATGCAGGGAGTTATAAATATTAAGGAAACGCAATGATAAGAAATGAATAAGATCACCGTAAATGTGGAAGGAGAAAAATGTATCGAGCATACTTCAAATGGCTGTGAAAAACGAACTAAAGGTTCCAGACGGAAAGGGATTTTGAAAAGTCATTACGCGTATATCTTAGCTAGTCAAGAAGCATGCGGATATGCGATTGACTATGCAATGCGCAAAATGTAGGATCATTTTTTTTTGATTTGTATGATTTTCTTCAATGCTAACCTGGCATCGCCAGAGTCATCAGACGAGGCAGTCGATGGGGTCAGCGATGATGGGGGTAAAGCACTGTCAAGAGACTTCTTTGGTTTGGAGTAATTAGTCATGACACTGGTCATACACACTGTATTTTGAATCTGGGGCGCCTGGGGAGATTGTGCCTGACCAGACACACCGCTCATGAAGAATTCTTGGTTTGATAAGAACTGCGAGTTGTTGATGTTCTTCTTTTGTTGTGGTGAATTGAGGCTCATAATGGAATACATCATTGAATTGAAATTTGGAGTCAAATTAAAATTTAGATTGGCAGGTGTCAAGCCAGTGGAGAGGAAATAGTTATCTTTCTGTTTAGGAGTTTGCGGTAATTGTGAATGGCTCCTTTCTGGTAAGGAGTCATTTAGACATTCATTTATAGATGATAAGTTAGATGCTTGGTTTAACGTATTGGAAGAAACTCCACTAATGTCAGAATGATGTCTTCTTAAAGTCCCTGGATGTGAAACCAACTTGTCATCATCCTCAATTTTGACATTAGTTGCGAATCTCTTGTAGTTTTGAGAAACTTGGTTTGTTTCAAGACCAATAGCTGAATCTATTCTTTCCATATCCATTTCTTTGATAGGGCTATCAACTAACTTGCCATCATCCTCAATTTTGACATTAGTTGCGAATCTCTTGTAGTTTTGAGAAACTTGGTTTGTTTCAAGACCAATAGCTGAGTCTATTCTTTCCATATCCATTTCTTTGATAGGACTTCCAGCAAACTTTTGTTGTAACAATTCTTCATTTGATGGCTTATGTTGTTTTTGCTCATTCTGCTTTTTATCATTCGACTGGAAAAATTCGCTTGACAACACAGCTTTACCCAGATCATCAATAGTAAGCCTGAGCTGGAAGTCGTTTTTACTTTCTAATGGCTTGCTTACGGGGACGATCTCTTTCGTAATAGCAACAGGGGGTAACAAGTTTTTAGTTTGATTGCCTGTTTTATCAGCTGATCCTGGAACATAATTTTCATGTCCAAAAACCATATATGACGAGTTGACTTTCGATTTAGCACTGCTACTAGTCGGAGTGGGAAAAATATTTTTTTCGTTATGAATACTAGGGGTGGATAATATGTCTGTCTGATGGCACAACATGTTCAGGGATTTATTTGGTGAGGAGCTATGACCATTCACTTGAGCATTATCGCGAGAATTAGACTGGGTAATCATCGAAATGTTATCCAAGGTTTGAGAATTGATCAGATGGTAGGGCGTAAATGTGGACCTTTCGGTAGTTCCCAACAACGGTGTTACCATCAATTCATGTTTTAGTTTCTTCTGCTCTGTAGATGACTCCACACTCATAGAACTTTTGCTTCTCTTTCTCTTTGAATTAGGTGAAACCCGCATCAAAGGGGTGAGCACATCTGGCGCACCTCTTTTGACAATCATATTCGAATTGTTCTCGGCCGTAGGACTATTGCACATTGGAGACGTATTCACATTGATATTGAGCGTCGTCGTAATCTTGCTATTTAAAGAATCTACCTTTGGTGGTCTCCCTCTTTTCTTCTTCCCTAAGGGTGTAAAATTAATAGACGAAGTCGGCGACGACGAAGAAGATGGAAACGGAGCTGACATGGGTAATGCCAGTGAAATCACCAAGTTATCACTATTATCAAACAGGGGATCAATAGCTGTTAGGTTGGCCATATATCCAAAATTTCCTGGAATTGTTCCCTTAATCTAAGGTGATGTTCTATATCTTATACTATCCAAAATGACCAACTGTAGTTTATCTACCGTATCTAATGATTCTCTTTAAATATATTTGATACTAAAGGTTTTGCTGCGCTATGTATAAGAAAAAGGATTCGATATAGACTTATGTTTGAAATAGCTCCTTGTATCTATAGTTCGTCTAAAAAAGAGCAAGGACGTAATCGCGATTTGAAAAATTTTCAGGGTGCACAATTCCTAGTCTAGGCAAAGTTATCGATTAACTTGAAATTACAGACCTATACTCCCCATGGACGCACATATCTGTACATACGCATACAATAGAAGGCATATTATGTTTGTATTACAGAAGCATCTACTTTGGCCAAAGACAGGAGGTAAAAGTAACGAAACAAGCATGAGCCAAAACGCGTGTAATAAGTTTTCCGAATGCGGATAAATTAGTACCTTCGTCATATGTTATCAATAATTGGCTATAATACTATTGATATTCTTGAAAAGCACGCGTACATGTAGATTAAGGTTTTATAATACCTCAAATTGGTATGATGAGTCTGTGGCAAACCTTGCTTCGTTACTATAAAGGCATAAAGGCCAATGCACATGAAATGGCTGCAACGCACCCCACTATAATTAGAGTTCAATTGCTGTCAATCGAGAGATTTTTTTCATCTTTGTCGTAGCATATGATAAAATGTTAGTGATAGTATTGAATATTATGTTAAAGATTCCCAGAGGTGAGTTGAACGGCTCTAATCTAGTGTAGAATGCGATCGCCTATTGCGAAATCACTCACCTACTGGCGAACTCGTTTTTAATGCAATCATAAAAGCTAAGGAATATCCTGAGTAGTATTATCTTGTATCGAAGGAAGTGTTGTAGCATTAGATTTGTGGCGTTGCTACGTACGAAAGAGTCTAGTTCTAATTATGTACACTACAAAATCGGAAACAATAAGGAAAATGGGAAAGGGGAAGGCAGGATTGCTCGCTGTACCGCTTCAACAAACATGCGATGATTGCATACACTTCCTAACTACATTTATTCAGTAATATATGAGGAGACATTTCGTACATTAGCGTAGCTGTATGGACAAATTTACCCGTTATCTCTCTGACTCAAATAGGGGATCACGAATCTGGCCATCCGCTTATATGCTTAAAAGCTCGCTTTAAGATTCTTTACATACGCGGCTTTCTAATACTTACAGTTCAACAATTATTCTGTTAAAGCATTGCCACGAACACCTATGTGAGCGATGAAGGCGTTAAAATTAGACAGTAATTGACTTAAACTATTGAAAAAATTGTTTCTTTATTTATAATATATAAAATTCTTAAAGAAGGAGAGCCAGGAATTAAAGACAGTTGTGCCTGACAAATACATTCATTCGGTTTTCTTCTCGAAGTCAACTTGTTTATCAAAGGCTTTGTAGGAGATTTCTAGAGAGGTCATCCATGACATTGTGATGTATAATACTGATACTAAGAAGCCCGAAATGAGCAAACACATCCAAATGCCCGGAGAGAAAAAAGTGTAGTTTGTAAAAAGATTTGGGTTCTTCACCTGCGAAGGTTTAGCATCAGATGCAGCCGAATCAGTATTTGATGAATCCATAATGGTCATCATCATTTCTCCTCCTTCCTTAGAAATGAATGATTCGGCTGCTTTGAAGTCGTCTTCCACCTCCGCCATTATTTGGTTGAATTTATCTTCATCTTCATCGTTGTTTTCATCTTCATCTTCATCGTTGTCTTCATCAGAGGATTTAGACCTTTTACGTAAAACGTTGTCTAAATCGAGCTCCATTTTCAAGTTATCGTATACTTTGTCTTCGATATAATGTTTCATGCCTTCTATCTTAGATTCTGGCTTATGAAATGATGGCTTACCCTGGACGATAACCATTCCTGATGCTGTCAAAAACTCGTCAATAGTGTGTACCTTATCATCTTCAACATCCACTACGGCAATTGCAATGTTTTCTGTTACATTGGGATGTTTGTTGATTAAAAATTGGATTTTGTCTCCGCTACAAGACGACCCGTGTGGAAAGTCAAGCTCGTCAGCCGATCTGTAATGAACATGCTTGATATAAGTACCTTCGGATTGCTTAGTACCATGAACTAAATTGCTGACTCTGTAAATAACTAACCTCTTATCACTTCTGCATACATCATCTGTCAATGCTCCTATTGTTTCCAATAATTGACCAGATTCTGTTATATATGGAAATTTCCCTTCCAATTCTTTTGACGAATAAAATGGTGAGGTATCAGTAAATCCCAACACAGGAGTCAACAACACATGTGATGCAATCAAACACAAATTGGCCACTTTCATCTCTTAATATATGTCTCAAATGGTGTTACTAAAGATAGGAAGAGTAAAACTCCTTAACAAGTGCCAACGATGTTGAGATAGGTTGATATTAATTGTGGTTTTTGTGTAACATAATTATATAGTGAAAATTAACTTCAATCTACAATTATTATTGAAATTAGACTTTATATTATTGATCAATATGCCAGCTGATATTCCAAAGTATGTTACTCTAGATTATGTGTGCAGAGAAAGGGAATTACATTGATTAAATTATTTGCATTATGCATATCACTACTTTAGCTGCTCTTGATTTCGAGAAACCCAACTAACATATAATTAGGTCCGTTATCCAAAAATTGGTGTTTTTCACCGCAGCCATGATAATATTTCCTGTCGTGACATTCTTCGTATGTCAGTACTTGTTCAGCAATAATGCTATAATAAGTGGAGGTGTCTCTGCACTCGTGGCTAATATTGTGCTAATTGGCTATGTGGTAGCCGCATTTATGGAAGACACTACTGAGCAGAAGCTCGAGGAGACAAAGAAGTCAAGATGAGTGAATTTTTATGGACCTTGTTTCTTCGATATATAATTAATAGTGTGATATAGTAATAGATATATGTTATTTGATTTTGTGTAACAAACGTAGGTCTGATATGGATTTTACAAGCCAGACATGGTAGTACATAGGCGATGTAAACATCGTATTCCTAGCAAGCTTTGAGATGGTACATCAGTTATCACTTGTGGCTACGGTTTCACATAGTAATTATGTTCAAACAATTTCGACATTGCAGGCATTGACAGGATTATTGACCCCACAGCTGATTGCAACGTATACCCTCGTCACTAAACCTCATAATGTTTTTAAACCGAAATTTGAACCTGGAAAAGTGAACCAAATTGAACAATTCTACATGAGATGTATAACTACATGGAATGATAATACTGGCAATGAATTGAATATTTCTGTGCCCGTCATTGAAAATGAAACTGAAATTTTGGTGGATAGACTATTTTTGGGAGTCGATGACCGTAGAAACTGGACCGTGCAAATATCTGATATCCCTATTGCTGGTAAGAATCAGGCATGTTCTGCACAAACCATATACGAAAGTACCTTAGTGCACCGTCACACCAAAGTAATGGATAAAGAAAAGGTTCAATTGGACGTATCTAACGAATCCAACATGCAAATTGACGATAATGAAGATAAAAAAGACGAAATCAAAAAGGAACAGAATGATAATGAGATCGGACAAAACAGTGTTGATGTTAAAGAAAGTGAAGAAAAGCTGAAAGATGATGGTGAAGTCCAAAAAAATGAAGCTCCAGTCTTGAAGGAATTGGAGGTGCTAAACCGAAGAGATTCATTTTTACAATTCTTGGAGGATTTAGGCTATGATGTTATAAATCAATTTTGGATGAAAGGTGTGCGTTTTTTCCACGGTGATGTAGTCATTGAAATATTCAAGATATTTATTAGAGATGACGAAAAAGATGCAGCAAAGGATAAAATTAGGCTCAAGCTTTTAGATCCCTCTAATACTTTTCAAATAAGAACATACATAAATGTTCCAAAATCGACAGATGTAGAACTAATCAATCAAGGCACCAAGGATTTATTAAAGCTACAGGATTTTTTGAAAAACTTAATCAAACTCGAAATTCCTGATAGAATGTTTATGGATTCTAGAGTGACATATAAATAGTTATATATTAACATTGTATATTATTCTTTATTAGATTTGACCGTAAAATAGGTAGGATTGTCTCCATTCAATTTGCTTATGTCCAAACTGGATTCAATTTCACCCTTCTCTGCATCAACTTCGTTCTCCAAATTCTCTATACTGGATAGCAAATTCTTTAATGTTATAGGATTAGGCTTCTTATGATCCGACAATATTAGTCTAAATACGTCATCATTACTTTCTTCGGTCTTCTGGAATTCTTCCTCGTTGCCTTCGTACAAGTATTTAATAAATATCATTTGCAATTTTAAACCTCTGATGAGACTTTGTTTTTCGTGTTCAGCTAAGTTATCTTTTAAACCCGAAGCTTTCAATACTTTAGTTATAACTCTTGAATCTATCTTTATCTTCCGTACTTCGGCTTCTGAAAATTTTATAATATCTAATATATTCCATTCTGATCGATTAACTAACTCTTTTATTTGAGATTTATCTTTAAGTATTGGGCCTAGAGTTGCCTTATATCTAACGGATGACGTCCTGAATGATCTGGTTAATACTCGAGGTACTTGAATTAGTATGTTCAGCATTATGTTGATTCCATTTGATTGTACTTTAGGGCACGTAGAAGGCACGATGAATGAATCGTACAACGATTTATCTATATATTTTTCCAAGCGCTCCAAGCTTACATTAATTAAATCTACAGTATCCCCGTACAATTTACAAAATTTTATTAAATAGTTTATAAACATGAAATAAAGTTAATTAGTTCTTCTTATTTAACTTACCTAATTCAGCTTTTGTCTTCTCAAGCTTTCTTCTCTTTTTAGTTAAATCATCTTGTCTAGCTTCCTTCTTATCAATACCGTATTGCATCTTCTTGTACAATTTACGTTGTTTGTTAGACATCATAATTTTCTTTAATTCCTTCTCTTCATCTTCAGCTGATCTCTTTTTGCCCTTGGATGATTTCTTATCTTTCTTGTCCTTTTGTGCATCTGCAGATTTAACACCAGCTGCTTCCAATTCCAATTCTTTTTGGGCTTGAAGGTCTTCATCCTCTTCGTCGTCTTCGTCTTCTTCTTGGACATCGACTTCAGCTTCGTCAGCTTCAATTTCTTCGTCTTCTTCATCTTCTTCACTTTCTTCGGCAGGCTTGACTTCTGCTTCTGGGTTGTAACCACCGGCATCTCCCCATGGTGATAAATGTGGTGGTAACGTTTCACCAGGCGCATACTGGCTCACAGGTAATAATTCACTCTTATTAATACAGTCGAAAACCCATTGAGGTTGAACATAGGTTCTACCTGCAACCTTTGATGCAACTTTAGGTCTATCAACAATTTGATGCGTAATGTTAGATAAATCTAATTTCTTAAATTCTTCAGGTTGGTTAAGTTGTAATTCGTCTAAAGCAATTTCAGAAATAATAGACCCACCACATGATAAGATACAGAATTCCAAAATATCTAATGGAACTTCACGGCCAACGTAAAAAATAAACTTAGATAACAAAGTTGAGGTAGGTGATGCAAATTTAGATGGCTGAGATAATAAATCACCAGCAATCTTGTTAGTAGAAGAGAATTCATCCAATTCAACTTCTTCAACATTTTCGCCCACATTATCTTCGGTGTTCTCATTCAAAGACTTATCAGCAGCAACTGCCTTAGAAATCTCTTCTTTAGATAATTTAGTTTCTTTCACGTTATTAGTTACATCTTTAGAGCCAGTTGTTTTCTTCGCATTTGGCAATAATGCTTTAACACCTTGATCCTTAGATTGCAATACATATGATGATAATCCACCAATACCTTTCAATTTTTCAGTATCAATAGTGGGTGGGTAAATCAAATTAGCCTCATTATATAATCTGAATAATACAAAATGTAATAATGTCGAATAAAATTCTAAAAATGTCAACATGATTCTGAAATCAACGTCTGTTGGGATGTTGGTTGGGAACTTAAATGGAACTAACCACCTCACTTCTTGCCCCTTGACATTGGCTTGATAATAAACACCCTTGATCGAAACGAATACCTTCTTGATCAATCTTTCTTTAGCTACATATGCTAACCACTGGTTGGTTAATTTCTCTGCTTCTTTAGTAATTCTATGGCTTACCTTATCAGTAGCAGGCATATTGGCAAACAAAAACAACATATTTAATGGGTCGTCAATGTCTCTTAAAGCATCTAAGAATGTTGGATATCTTTCCTTAATAATATGTTCTAAAGTATACTTTGGACGGTTACTTTCTAATTTTTGAGCATCGCTTACTTCCCCTCTACCTAAAGCCCTCTGCAATTTTTTAGCAAAAGTCTTGTGTTCTCTGAATTTTCCTAACACTGGTTCATGTAACAAATATTGGATATCTTTAGTATAGTAAAATGTAGCTGGTGCAGTAGATCCTTTATTGGCCTTTTTCTTATTTCTTGGTTCTCTTGGATAAATACCTTTGAAAATACAAAGACGACGAAAATCAGCTAAAGAAACTTGCAACTTCTTAACAGCTTGTGTTCTTGTGATGAAGTTCTTTGCGTTACCGGATGTACCCTTCTTCTTAATTCTCATGGTTATAATGTGTATTATAAATCAAGGTAAAATCTGTTGATAAAGATTATTTCTTATGATGAGATGAGCATTAACTGGAAATTTTTTTTTGTATATTTTATGTGCACGCTCACTATGAAAATACATTATAGTTAGAATAGATGCTAGTATTTGTAAAGGAAGGTTAACATTTGCCTATATCAGAACAAATTTTCTTGAATCGTAAATATTGACGTCTTTTTATTTTTTTCACTTTTTAATTGGCCGAAAGCTCTTTGTATTCTCTATTCAAGAGTGCTGCAACAATCCACATTTGATTGAATTTGCTTATGAACTTGATTATTTCTACATATTCAGAGTCTTCTACCTCAGAGTATTCGTGTGGATAAGACTGAGTGGAACTGTAGGTTGTGGTCATAAATTCAGAAGCGTACGTTGTTCCAGTCATTGCATCGTTTGCCCTGTTGTACAGGTTCCTGAAATTGGATGCGAGATAGCTACTAGGTATAAAACCAGAAGAATTTCGTACCAGACTTAAATGCGATATACCCTGAAAAGATGGGAATTCCCTTTGGGCGGGACGAATTTTAATTTTTGACTCCACTGGAACGAAGAATATTGCCTTATACTTTAGTGCTATTTCATAGCAAAGCTGCTTTAGGTCTGTCAAGGGCATTTCAAGTAAAGTTGAGAAATTAAGTACCTTGAAAAGTTTACCAGCAGCAAATCTAGCATCTCGTAGAATGCCATAATAGATGATGTTATGAACTTTATTTTCTTCTCCCAAGCCTAAAAGTATCCGAATTTGCATATCATTCAAGATAATGTTCGATTTTAATACTAAGTATATAATTGTTGTATCGGAACTAAGTATGTCGCTGTTGGCTGTGAATTTCTGGAAAGTTTCCATAATCTTGTTTAGCCTTGCTTGTGATTTTGCAGCCTTATCCATGAATGGATCGTATGGTTGTATTTCCAAATTCGCCATAATGGTGTTATTTGATTGAATAATTGTTATTCTATTTTTAAGGTCTAAAAAACTTTGAATAAATTTTGAAAAACTATTTGTGGTTTTTGTAAATGATTGCAAATATAATAAAAATACTAAAGAACGTTTAAAAAAGTATCCATTGTAAAAGACTACTATCCATGATCATATACAAAGAACAATATAGATCCCAGGCTCCTAGCTTTTTCTCCATTCAAGGACTCCAAAACCAATACAGGTATTACCCACTAGCGTCTGCGCATGAGGTCCATTCTGATTTATCTGGAACCTCTTTTAATAGGTGCATACAAGAGGACAGTTTTCTATACGAAGAAACAGCCAAAAGCCTTAACAAAGAACCATGTCTTTCTTTTTTCGAAAGCGACCTTAAACCTGTGCTCTTTAAAATGAAGTTAAAGGAACAGTTAAAAAGTGAAAAAATTGACTTTGATTCTTACAGAGCCGGTGAACTTGGGACCCTAAACACACCAGAGCTAAAAAAATGTATTGACATTGGCACAAACAGTAGGATCAATATCCATGAATCTGATTTTCATGATTTTCATCTGAAATCACTAGAAGATTATTCCAGTTACAGATTTGACCCAGACAACTACAAATCATATTGCCCCAAGTATTATAACTGTTCTGATAAAGAAATTGAAGCTTTCACCGAATATATGACAAAATACTTTTTGGTAGACTTAAATAATCAATGTATAGCATCTGACTTTCGAACTGATCACCTCGATGCCAGATTAGCCTATGATCAAGTATTTGATTATTAAGTAAAACTTCTAATACGTCAAAATGTCCCATTTAAATAATATACATAGAATACGCATACATCTTGTTATTCGCTAACTTATGTATGAATCCATACGATACTCTTGAAAATCAGTCCCATAATAGGATCAACGGGTTCAATTAGCATCAAAACTCGAAAAAAAATTTTTGGTACAAAAAACTTTGGGGTTGGGTATTAGCTTCTAAAAGAATACATAGTGTTTGAAACTTATATTTTACAATCATAGTATGTCTTTCCAGGATGTATTGAAGAGAGGAGAAGACTTTCTTAACGAATATCCTAGAACATCTACATTTTGGAATTATGCTTCTCATGCCACTTGCTTATTTATGATTTTACAATCAAAATTTTTTTTGAATGTGCTATACAATCCCCATTTACACAATATAGAAAAACTAGACGGGGCCCTAGCCAAGGCAAGATCTGAAAATAGATCATTAATTACAATGATGAACCATATGTCTGTAGTTGATGACCCAACATTTTATGCTGCATTGCCATTCAGGTTTCACACTGATATTGATACCATTAGGTGGGGATTCGGTGCACACAATGTCTGTTTTTCGAACAAGGCATTATCGTGGTTTTTCAACTTGGGTAAAATATTGGGGACCAAAAGATTTGGAGATGGGCCATTCCAAGGTTCGTTGGACGCAGCTATCAGGATTTTGAGTCCTGACGATACCTTAGATTTGGAATTTTCCCCAGGAGTGAAGGAAGTATCGAAACCAACATTATTACAAGAAATAAACAATATCGGACCCGTAGGAGGCAGTACTACCATTACCACGCTGTTGGCTAAGAAAATAAAACCTACCCCAGAGTCTACAAATATTCTTATGTCCAAATCTCCTTTTATTCGTACAAAAACTTCGTGGTTCCATGTGTTCCCTGAAGGATTTGTGTTGCAGTTACAAGAACCACATCAAAATTCTATGCGTTATTTCAAATGGGGTGTCTCTCGGTTGATCCTTGAGAGTACTCGTGCCCCTGTTGTAGTGCCAATATTCACATACGGCTTTGAGAAAGTGGCACCCGAAGATTCTGCTGAAAGGGGAATTAATAGATGGTTACCGTCAAATATAGGTGCTGAAATACATATTAACATAGGTGATCCCATTCCAGATGAAAAATTAGAATCATATAGAAAAAAATGGAGAGACTTGTGTAATAAGTATATTGATCCAAAAAATCCTACGGATTTATCAGAAGAACTTAAAACTGGTAAAATGGCTAAACGTTTGAGATCCGATCTTGCTGCTGAGTTGAGACAAGCAGTTTTAGCCATCAGAGATTCGTTGGGTGTGTTTGAACCTGAAGACCCTCGCTTCAAGAATCCAGTGTTTTGGGAAGAATACACGAGGACTGAAGGTAAAAGCGATCCGGACGTTCGCTTTATCGGTAAGAACTGGGCGATCAGGAGATTACAAAAGCATCTACCAGAATATAGTGAAGATGAACCTTAGCTATAGAGAGAAAATAGTTTCCTTGTAAATATGATTATATAGTATTCTCGCACGTGAATCCAAGATGCTTATGAATATTAAATTTTTTAGATCAAAGTAGATCAACAGAACACTGTACTCTAAATCCTGAAACGCTCAAGATATGCATATAAGGGCACAGGCATTGTCATATAAGCTTAGAAATGCAGTACATGTTCCGAGGTACTCGGGATATGTTTGCATACCGACGGTTCTGTCTATAATAGAGCAATGCCCTAACGTCACGAAGCCCGTTATTCATCACAGAGCATACTCAAAGGTATCATGGTTTAATCCATTGAGCAAGTTTAATAGTCATAAGAAGAGCTTGGTGAAAGAAGAGCTGAATATAATCATAGACGAATCAAATGAAAATATTGAAGCTACCATAGAAGGGAATTATTTTCGAATGTTCAAGCATTATTTGAAAACTACAGAAATACCAGTAAATTTAAGGAGACGTATATTAAGTGAAAAGTTATCAAAATTTGTAAAGCAAGTGCCGAATTTTGGCGAGAATCCTATGACACTCCCTATTTTGAACAGTGTCTTCTTAACTTTGTATAATTTAAACGGAAGACAATTTGAAGACCCGAAAAGCGGTGCGATAAAGGGAGTTTTAAATCTCGAGGATTTGATCACCTTATTTGATAAATCATTAATAGCAGTATCAAAAGAAAGGGACGGAAATTTGCTTCTACCAGAGTTCATGGCTATATTAGCTCAATACTTTTTGAGACAAGAAAATTTGGTTCCTGTAAAGTTATTAGTTCACGTTGTTGATTTAGGATCTTCACTCAGACACAGTAACTTACGAAATACTTTAGAGTTGCTCGTGAAAAGCCGCAAATCGAGTTTAAGTCCTGAATTTACTATGCATTTATTGAAATATTACGACGCAAAAGGAATACTAACACTTGACGTTTTTGATGATATCTTATTCGTGAGCAAAAAGTATCCAAATGCAGCTATAATTGATGATTACTTTTATAATAAATACGTAGAATATGTCGAGCTGTTGTACGCTCATGTACCGCCAAAGGTTCACGAATACAAAAACTTGGAGAAAGATATTGATAGAGTCCAAGTTATAACAAATAGAAAAGTCATAGAAGGTGCAATACTTGAAAATCTTTCGGTGGGTGTATTGCTTAAGTTATTGAGGTTAACTTTGGAGCTAGAAACAGTAAATAGAAGAGAAGAGACACAACAATCTATTACTAAGATATTAGATTTCCTCGTTAACAAACCTAGGGATCAATTAGATTCAACATTGAAATTGATTCATGAAGAAATACTTAAACAGAACTTTGGAGATGAGACCTTAGTTGAAACCATCCTATTACTTACGTGGTCTAACACTAAGTATAAGGCTATTTCCCAATCAATAACTGAGTTTATTATAGCAGATGATGTGAAGTTTTCCGAACTATTGAGATTTCAAGCAGATATTCAGAATTTTATTGGAAATGCATTGAAAGATATGTCTGAGAGCGAATTAGCAAATGTAATTATCCAAAGGGTAGATATGTTACTTCAGAAAATAGAAGAAAAAGAGATTGAAAATGAAGAAGAGTTCAACTTGTCAGAACTATTCGATAGAATAATTCAATCTCTGCTTGCAATGGGGCGTATTGCACCTAGGGGAGATTTTACCAATAATATAATGAAGTATTTCCAGAAATCGAGAAACGTTGAGCCATCTGTATATTCGTATAAGTATCGCCTCGATAGAGCAATTGATTCATCAGATTATATTCAGGCAGTGAACATTTTTGAAGATAGTTTGGAAAGTTTCACACAATGGCCGTGCCATAGTGATCCAACAATCCATCGTTCTTTGAATGATTTAATTATACTTATATGTAATGAGATGGAAGATATACAACTGATATTTCCCATTTTCACGAAGATTAAGCAACAAATGGTCAATACGAAATGTAGTGCTGGTGCAATTAAATCAATGGCAGTAAAAATGTTACAAGCTGAATATGTTGGAGATTTAATCGAAATGCTCAAGCGTGAATTACCAAAAATAGATAAAGATGATAAAATAAAACTACCAATTGAAAGTGAATATGATGTCAAATATAGAGAACTTTTCAAGCTTTTGCATGATTTTGTTATAACATATAACAATGAAGATACACATGAGACAAATTGGGTATTATATGGAGAATTGCATAAATATTTCCATGTTCCTTATGATACTTATCTACCAGCCATGAGGTTTTTTTGCGAAAAAGATAGACTAAATGCTGCTCTAATTATATTTAGACAGATTAAAAAGTTGAGTGAAATGCATGGAAATCATAACCATTTACCACCACTGCGAGATATGTATATGTATTTATTCCAAATATTTGGTGATAAATTATATGAAGAAGGTGTTGAGGAAGTACACGAATATTTAAAGATGGACATTAGTATACCTAAGCAAGACATTGCTTTACAAAATGTAATTTTAAATGCATATTCCAATTTGCAGGATGTGAGTAAAGCTAAGGATCTATTTATCTCTATGTCGACTGTACCAAAATTGATTGGTGGAATCAATGAAGAAACAATTCAGATAATGATCAAAACATATACTTATAGTGATATGATATACGTACAGAAATTCTGGAACAATTTATCACAATATGGAATAATACCCAACTATTCAATTTACAGACAATATTTAATTGCGCATGTATATCATGGCCTTATTGAGGATGCAATTCAGCTCACTGAAGATATGAAAGAGTACGATTTGGAAGTGACAGAAGATACGTTACTTTCCATGCACAATTATTGCTTGGAAGCGTCAGACCAAAAGCAGATAGCTGAATGGGCAAGCAAGAACTACAAGGATAAATGGAATGAAGTAATTAATTCAGGCTATTTGAAAGGTGCTGACCAGTATATGCCGGAAAAAAATTTAATTGTGGGCAGTAATGCTAGCTCTTAAACATGTACATATGTAATATATACGTTTATAAATACAATAATTTAAAATACAATTACCTCGAATTAGGCTTACTAGAACCAACCTTTGTGCAATTGACTTTAGTTGCAAATCTGAGGGAATTAACAGTTTCATTGAAATTTTTCGATAATGGTGAAATGTTGACGAACATCAATGTCTTTGAGTCACCTCCAAGACTATGCTTTAAGAGGTAAGTGAGCTTAGAATTTCTGTACGGTATATGCTGTTGATTTTGGCTACTTTGCTGCTGCTGACCCAACGAATATATTACGTCTCCTAAGCACGATAATGATTTATTAATTGCCTGGGTCTCTTTCAACCTATCGCCCTTTGCTTGCGAACTATTTAATCTTTCAGAGCCAGCTAAATCAATAAGATTTAATGTTCCCTCACTAACTTCACCGGTTTCATTATTCTTACCAAGCAATTTCAAAATAAATATTGAATGAGACCGAGATGATCTTTCATTTGACATAGTAGACGCCGTAGATCTATTCTTTGTTGCTCGTCCTAAGATCGATTTTGCTTGGTCCTTCGATACTACATTAACAGTCACTAAATTCGTCACAGATGTCTTTTCATTCACATCATCATGCTTTATCTCATGTTTCTTTGAATTTCCAACAGGGGATAATAAATCGACTATTGTTTCATTGTAAATTTCAAGAAATTGGCCTTCAACAGAATACGACCAACCACTTAGCGATAGCTCTTCAATATTGTTGAATATCATTTGAATCGAAAGTGGAATCATACCTGTATCTGGATGGGACATCGTCCACGTCTTACCAGAACCGGTTTGACCGTAGGCAAAAACACATACATTTTGGCCATCTAAGGACGATTGAATTAGTTGGGAAAGTTCACCAAAAATGTCTTCGTTTAGCAGATATTGCAGAAATATCTTATCAAAATGAAACTTGTATGACATGTTGTTCCTCTTATTTTGGTGCAATGAATATGACGATTGTCCATTACCCATGTTTTCATCAATCGGATCTTTTGATATTATCAATTCTTGACTTGCGTCATCATTAAAATCATCATCGTTGAAATCCATTGATATAAGACTTTCCTCCAGTTGTTTATCGTCAACTACTGAAGGTCTTATGCGACAAAAAACACGAATATTCCCTTTGAGCTGCTGAAGTTTGTCATGTAACACACGCCTTACATTTTCTTGACTAGTCAATTGGGCATTAATTATTTCAGATTTCTTATTAAATTCATTAATACGAACGGATTTATCAACAAATGATCTTTCGATATGTTCGCTAGTGGTCTTCATGCTGGATATTTTATTCTTCAAATTGGATATTTCCATTTCTTTATTATGATATTTTGATTTTAATTCACGCAACTGCGAGTTTAACTCAGAATTGGCTTCGTCCAAGTTCAAGGATACACTGTTTGCAAGTTTTTCATACTCTCCTGTCTTAGAAACAGTTTCATGATCTAAGATTTCAATATCACGTTGAAGGCTCGCAATAGTTTCGTCCATGTTCGAACTCAATTGAATTAACTTTTTGTTATGCTCTTCCTTGAGTTTAATAAGCTTTCTATTCAAATCTTGTTCCTGCAGTTTTATCAGCTTCGAAAGTTCTTCACATTTTTCAGATAACTGCTCTTTTTCTGATTGATATCTGTACACATTCTCGTTAATAATTTTTTCTATCAGGAGACTTATTTGCTCCTTTAGCACCTGAAGTTTTTCTTCGTGCGCAATGCTGAGTTGTTTGGACATCAATTCGTACTTATCTTGTAATGTTTTCAACGACTCCTGCTCATGGTGCTTCAATTCATCGATATCATCGCCAATACTCGAAGCCTGCTCCTTCCATTTCATATACTCATCATCCAACTTAAAATTCTCAAACTCCTGGTTGGCTTTCTGTGTTTTCAACGTCATTATCTTGGTGTTAAGTTGTGCCATTTCTTCATTCTTCTGCTCGATGGATTTGCTCAATTTGCGTAATCGGAGCAGTTGGTTTCCCTCAACCTGTGATAAACGTCCCAACATGTTATTATTATGGTTTGAATACAGAAAACTGTCTGTTTTGTTACTTTTACGTCTCTCTTTGCCTGGATCAACTCGTTGTCGTTTCCGCCCTGGCGATTCGACGTGATGGCTGGACTTATGGTGCTTAACACTACTGGAATTTAAAACCAGTGGCAGAGTTTCAGTAAGTGTATTACTTGTTATATTTTCATCATTATTCATCTTACAATTATTGTACCAACCTTATAGAACACTCTAGACGAAACCAAGGACTATTGAAACTTATTTAAAACTAGTTATCGAATTGTAAACAAACGAGCCCGATTTTGGTGTGCATATAAGCCAAAATAATTTGAGGTTTTGTGTAACAAAATTATAAGTAGATTTTTCTATCTATGGAGATGAGGTTCATTATGAGTGCAAGATATCTAAATAGAGAGCATATTAACATAATGGGAGCAGTGGCTAAGAAACAAAGAATCGGAATAAAAGGAGAATCTAAAGTAACCAAGAAATTGGAAAAGAAAGATCAAGTAAGGTCTTCGGATAAAGAAGATGAAAGTGCTGAATCATCTGAGGAAGAACACGAAAAATTGGAAGATATTGAAGCAGATGATGAAGTTGATATCGAAGTAGACGACGAAGTTGAGGTAGATGGAGTTTCACCAGAGAATGATGCAGAGGATTCAGAAGAAAATGCAAACTCGTCAGATTATGACGATGATGAGATCCCTAAGTTGAAGAAAAAGAAGAACTTGGACGATGGATCAGAATCATTCGCTAATGCGTTCAATGCCATCGTGGAGTCTCGTTTGAAGGCTTATAATAGAAAGGATCCTATATTAGCTAAGAATAAGACAACATTGAAGAAATTGGAGTCTGATAAATTAGAGGCTAAGGCGAAAAGATTGATTTTATCCGAAAAGAAACAATTGCATGACAAGTATCGTATCAAAAACTTATTACCATCGGCAAACGAGCCTGAAAAAGTCAGAACTATTATTCAAAAAGAAAGACAACTTAAGAAGGTTGCACAGAAGGGTGTAGTGAGGTTATTTAACACAGTTTTATCTACTCAGATCAAGACTAACCAAGAAATTGGTAAAGAGCAAGTTGGTCAAACAAAGAAGGAGGAATTAATGAATGAAATATCTAAGGAAAAGTTTTTGGATCTCGTTCAAGCAGCAGGCCAATCATAAGCCTCTCCTGTGAGTGCAACCATCAGCATGAATCTGAGCCGGATATAAGCTAAAAGGAATAAAAATATGTAAAAAATCTATCAGATTGGAGGGACTTGAACCCCCATGAAGTTGAGTTTTCAAGAAAATGCTTAGGTACATGGGCCGCACATATCTAACTATCTTCTCTTTTTCGAGGAAGCTGTATATTAGTAATATATGAGATAAATATTATACAAAATTTTTTATCTTGATGTGCTAACGCCTCTATCACAAGGAGACCATTTAAAAAGGTACATAAGCCTTGAATATTCATGAGCATCATGCAAAATTTTTATCTAAGTAGACTAGGTTTAAATATCGGTGATAAAAGCAATTCAATGTAGATTAAAATTTCGAGCGATGATGGACGCAATCTTGTTAGGGAGATCTTTCCGAGTATTCTTCAATAGTAATTATGACATTCCTATATAATGGCCTTCTTTCCTGAAGAAATTTTTGTCCCTTAATTAGAGGACGGAAGATAAAATTCACATGTCAAAGATTGTTCCCTTTGATCAAGCTAGGGTCCTGGTATTTGACAGGAACGATTCGGGCGTAATATTACCACGGAGTCTTAATGATTATTCCGTCAGAAATTCTATTGAAATAGTAAATGATGAATCAAATCCCTTCCGTCCAGTTTTCACCCCTTTGGGATCGACAAATAATGTGTTGACTCAATTGACTCATAACAAGGAAACACCTCTAGAACCATTACCTAAACAAGTTAACGTAGATAAGAAACTAATGACATCAAGCAATCCAGCTGGAAACATGTATAGGGCTATAATAACATGCTGTTGGGCTGCAGTTTCAGGATGGTCAGATGCTACGCCTGGTGCTATTTTGCCGTTTATTGAGGAATATTACGGAATTTCGTATTCAGTTGTGTCTTTGATATGGATGGCTAATGCGGTTGGGTTCATTTTAATAGCCATGCTCTCTCATAAGATTCAACCATTGTTGGGCAAAAGGTACTCATTGGTAGCGGGGTCTGTGTTGTCATGTATAATGTATGCAATGGTATCAAGTGGCTCATATTTTCCTTTAGTTGTGGTTGGATTTTTTTTTGGTGGGATGGGAATTGCAATTTGCTTATCACAATCCAATATATTTTTTACTCGGATGTATGACCTGTCGAAATATTTGTCTCTTTTCCACGGGTCTTACGGGTTGGGTGCAACATTTTCGCCATTGGTTGCTACCGCAATGGTCAATGCTGGTGTTAAGTGGCATTACTTCTACCTCATTACGCTAGGTTTGATGTCTTGTAACGGTATAAATTTCTTTTTTTCTTTTAAAGGAGCAGATGAAGATCTCAAACCGTGGGATACTGATGAACAGAATGAGTCCTTGGATAATGATAACAGTCAGTATGAATCGGACCATTCGCAGCAAGAAGAAGCCATTGGCTTACAAGATTTGACAAGACAAGGGCAAAATACGCAGAGCATGCAAAATAATAAAAGCCAGTCATCACATAGCGCTGATATGTTGCTAGCCCTAAGAAATTACAAAACATGGGTTCTTGCATTAGTAGTATTATTCTATCAAGGAGCTGAAGTTTCTTTGGGGGGATGGGTCGTCACTTTCTTATTAAATTACAGAAGTGGTAATAGTTCAATGGGTTATGTTGCATCGGGCTTCTGGGGTGGTTTGACATTAGGACGTCTTCTATTAACTAAACCCTTACATAAACTACTTGGTGCTAGGCGTTCTGTCATAATTTTGTCGTTAGCGTCGATTCTTTTTGTACTCCTCGGATGGCTCATCCCAAATGCAATAGCAAATAGTATCTTCATTTCTGTAGCAGGTTTTACAATTGGCCCATGTTGTCCATTACAAATTGGTCTTTCTGCCAAGCTTATTCCAAGAAAAATCCAAGTGATTTCATTGACAATAATCACTGCGTTTGGATCTTCTGGGGGTGCTATTTTCCCGTTTTTTGTCGGTTTGATTTCGCAAACAGCTGGGACATACGCAGTTATGCCTATTTTTATTGGATTATACTGCAGTATGCTTGGACTTTGGATGGCTCTACCTAATATTGAAAGACCTATAGAATCTATAAGTAACACTAACAAATGGACACAAATTTGGAGAAGAATTTGGTAATTTGTTTTCTAAATAAATAATCTTACATATTGCATCAAGTGTGTAAATTTTTATTAGTATAATCACTTCACGACTTCCAATTATAAATATCTTTAGTAACAAGGATTGTAAATTTACTCTATATTGATATGGCCCAATTACGGCAATAATATTCATATACTAATACTTAATTAGGATACAGTTCACTATATTTCCAATCTTTTTTTATTCTAATTTTGGAAATATTTCCGAGTATTGCTCAAATGTTCAGTTTCTATGAGGAGGGCATTATTTGATTTGTAATACCTGCTTATTGACTACCTTTTCTCTGATTAAAGGAACAATTAAAATATTTGGATATTCAAAATGTCAGAAGTGAAGCATTTGGAAGATGCCCGAGTTGCAGTGCTTAACAAAAATGATTCAGATTTTACTGTACCCCAGAATCGTGATACAAATATGTCCAGAAACTTCATTGAAATTGGGAATCGTGATTCGAATGATTCGCTTCCAAGAACAATGTCCAGAGCATCCACTGGTAATATGCTAACCCAATTGAGCAGTAACAGAGATTCTTCGCTAGAACCATTTCCTCAACAAGTTAACACCAGCAAACAGGTAATGACATCCAGGAACCCACCTGGAAATTTGTACAGAATTATCGTAACATGCATTTGGTCAGCAACAGGGGGGTGGTCAGATGCTACGCCTGGTGCTATTTTGCCGTTTATTGAGGAATATTACGGAATTTCGTATTCTGTTGTGTCTTTGATATGGATGGCTAATGCTGCAGGGTTCATTTTAGTAGCGATGCTCTCTCATAAGATTCAACCATTATTGGGCAAAAGGTACTCATTGGTAATGGGATGCATATTATCGTGTATAATGTACGCATTGGTTTCAAGTGGAACACATTTTCCATTAATTGTGATTGGATTTTTTTTTGGTGGGCTGGGGCTTGCAATCTGTTTATCACAGTCTAATATTTTCATTACTCGATTATATGATCTGTCTAAATATTTATCCTTTCTACATGGGTCCTATGGGTTGGGTGCAACTCTTTCACCCTTGATTGCTACCGCAATGGTGAACGTGGGAGTTAAATGGCATTACTTTTATCTCATCACGTTAGGTTTTATGTTATTTAATGGCATGAACTTCTTTTTTTCTTTTAAAGGAGCAGATGAAGATCTCAAACCATGGGATGATGATGAGCCAAACGAATCTCAAGAGAGCAATGCATCTTCCAATGTACGACATGAATCAAGTGGTCCACAGCAAGAGGATGCTGTAGGACTACAACTATTGACGAGAGACGGGCGAAATGTACAAAATATTGCTAATAAAAATGACAAATCGTCACATTCTAAAAACATGTTGCTAGCATTAAAAAATTCCAGGACATGGCTTCTTGCTTTATTTGTTTTATTCTATCAAGGAGCTGAAGTTTCTTTGGCAGGGTGGGTCGTCACTTTCTTATTGAATTACAGAAACGGTAATAGTTCAATGGGTTACGTTGCATCAGGATTTTGGGGTGGTTTGACATTAGGCCGTCTTCTATTAACTAAACCCTTACATAAACTACTTGGTGCTAGACGTGCAGTCATACTCTTGTCTCTATCATCTATTTGCCTTGTACTTCTTGGGTGGCTAGTTCCAAATGCTATAGCTGAGGGTATGTTCATTTCAATTGCCGGTGTTACGATTGGACCAAACTACCCTTTGCAAATTGGTCTTTCTGCCAAGCTTATTCCAAGAAAAATCCAAGTGATTTCATTGACAATAATCACTGCGTTTGGATCTTCTGGGGGTGCTATTTTCCCGTTTTTTGTCGGTTTGATTTCGCAAACAGCTGGGACATACGCAGTTATGCCTATTTTTATTGGATTATACTGCGGTATGCTTGGACTTTGGATGGCTCTACCTAATATTGAAAGACCTATAGAATCTACAAGTAATACTAACGAGTGGACGCAAATTTGGAGAAGAATTTGGTAGTATTTGATATAGCTTGTATTTTACATAATATATGAGAAGGACTGAATGCGAAATGTAGAATTTTAATGAACGAAGTAATTGAACCAAAGATTATAGGTCGGCTAAACAAAAACAACAAGCTAAAACACAAGGTATTTGGATTATACTCATTATAATGGCAATAGAACAGCTTTTCACTAAAGGAGAGGCCGAATTAAAAGAAAAGGATTATTTGAGTGCAATTGCAACTTTCACGGCTGCTTTAAAGGAACATCCAAAATCGATACAAGCGTTCTTGAAACGGTCAACAGCATACCAGAAATTGAATAATTATGAGAATGCGAAGAGGGATGTATCTGATGCTTTTGCTATTGCAGAACAAAAAGGAAAACGGGCAGACCTTGGGTCTTGTTACTTTAAATTGGGTCTAATTTATTATGCGGAAAAAAATTACAAAGTAGCGTTAAAGAACTTCGAGAAGTCATTGGAGTTTGACTGTCCGGAAGCAACAGTAGAGTCATGGAGGAATAAGTGTGAATATGACCTAAAGAAGAACCCTCCAGCTGAAGGTTCGGAAAGCGAGGAAGAGGATACACTAGATGTCGAATCAGGTAAGTTCAATGCTAAGGATATTCAAGGCAAGCCGTCCACCGACATTGATGTGATAAATAGCCAAGCACCATTAAAGGTCAAAATTAGGGATGATTGGTATCAAACAAGCGATTTGGTTATCATAACAATATACGCCAAGAATATAAAAGAACAAGAATTACAAGTTAACTTCAAGCAAACTCTGGTAAATGTTTCGTTTCCAAGTTCCGCCACGTCCGAATATAATTACAATCTTGAACCGCTTTTTGGTGAAATTGATACTGAAAAATCGGCCTTTCGAATTTACTCTACTAAACTAGAAATCACCTTGAAGAAGAAGGAGCCTCGCAAGTGGCCCAACTTGGAAGCATCCGATAATATCGATAAAATAACTGCTTCAAATTCTACTGAAGGAAATGCTATTAAGAATACGGGGTTGGCATATCCGACGTCTTCAAAAAAATCTGTCAATTGGTCTGCATTCAAAATTAACGACGACGATGAAAACGAAAAATCAGAAAACGATTTTTTTGCTCAACTATACAAAGACACCGATGACGACACAAGAAGAGCAATGATGAAATCCTATGTTGAGTCGAATGGAACAGTTTTGACTACCAATTGGGAAGAAGCACAAAATAAGAAATATGAAACCAGCCCACCTGAAGGAATGGTTGAAAAGAAATGGAATGGCAAAAGTTGAGACTGGTGAACGTTTTCTAACCATTCTCTTCCTAGTATGCCCTAGATCAGCACTCATCACCCATTGATTCCGAGTTTATACCCTTCCTATAGTGTGAGCAATACTCCATACTGCATATAACAAACCCCTGTTTGCTATATAGAATAACCTACCATAGCTGGAGGATTACTAACACAGAAATCTTATTCTTTTTATACTTATATATGAGGATATTAAGAGGAGTCAGTCAAAATATAATTCGCAATTCTGTAAGAAAAATGCATATTGAATCAATTCCTATGAGATGGGGTACTGGTGATAATTACTCCTACTTGTTAATAGATACGCCTACTAAGCATGCTTGGTTGATAGATCCCGCAGAGCCCGAAGATGTGATGGCATATTTCAAGAAACATAATCCTAGTTTTGAATTGAAGGCAATCGTCAATACTCATCATCATTATGATCATGCTGGGGGGAACAGTGATTTCCATTTGAAATATCCCGACTTACCAATTATTGCTGGGAAGGATTCTCCACAAGTCACATATACACCATCGCACCAAGAGATTATTGACTTGGGAGACAATTTATCAATTACTGCGTTACATACTCCATGTCATACGCAAGATTCGATCTGTTATTTCGTTAGGGATTCATCTACGAAAGAAAAGGCTGTTTTCACGGGAGATACGTTATTCATCAGTGGATGCGGAAGATTTTTTGAAGGCTCTGGAGAAGAGATGAATAAAGCATTAAATGCAATTTTGGGAAAGCTTCCGAAGGAAACAAAGGTTTATCCAGGACATGAGTACACGAAGTCGAATGTCAAGTTTTCTAAGGCTGTATTGAATAATGATGCTATTAAGAAGTTAGAAAAATTCGTGAATGAAAATGAATTCACGACAGGTAAATTCACAATTGGCGATGAATTGGAATTTAACCCATTTATGAGATTGAATGATCCAAATGTGCAAAAGATCACCGGGGCTTCGGATAGCGTCGATGTTATCAGTAAATTAAGAGAAATGAAGAACAATATGTAAACAGAATAAATGAGTATATACTGAGAATTATTTTGGCTTGGCCATGTAACTTGTAAGTAGTCTTCACACTTATTATGAAATCACAAAATTCAAAAAAATACTACTTTGTAAAACATTTTTACTTCAAATATATATGTTTGAATGCATTGTTGTCGAGCTTCCCGAGCTTCAAAATATACCAGTTGGTATTAAGTTCTAACAAAATCTGGTTTCCATTCGTTTTCCACGTAGAGCTCTGGCTGCCAAAGCTCAATGCATTCTAAATCGAATTCAGATTTACCCATTGCAAACTTTTCGTACTCCTCAAAAATACCACTTAAACACCATCCTTGTAATAATTTTCTCATTAACCCCACAAGAACTCCTATTCTATGTTTTCCTTTATTTGAATGTATTAATATTGGGAAATTTTGTTTATTTACTATCAATTGCAAGGCCGTGGTTATCGTTTCTAATGCCTGTGTGCGATCTTCTTCAAGCGTAAATGGCTCCAGAGCTGATTTTATGAAAAGATGATGGAAAGTTATATTTGTTGTCCCTATCCATTTTTTATAATTGTCCATTATTTCTGCTGTTCCATGCTTATCCTTTTTCTCCTTTTTCTCCTTTTTCTCATCTTCTTTAGGTGTATTTTCAGATTTATTTGTATCTTTATTCTTCTCTTTCTTTTTTTCTCCTAAGTCTCCTAAATATATTATAGTTTTTAAACCTAACTGCTCCAAGAATGTATAATTTATAGGCATTGGAAATCCAGATCTATAAATACCATCCTCCACAAGAGAAAAATTCAACGGAGGTACATACAGTGGCTTAGGATTAATAGTTTTCATCACCAAGTTGGAATAATCTACTCCAGATTCAAGCGTGTTATCATTTCCGTCATTCGTTGGCTTGCCTTCGGATAAATCATTATTCTTTATCATCGGTAATAGATCTAATTGGATTTCAGATTGAATTTCATGGATGTCTCGTGATGTGACCAGTCTAGTAGCCCCAGTGTTATTGGCAGGTACCATGGGTTGTAATTAATTGGGCCTTATACTCGCAAGACTAGTACAAGACCATCTAACACTGATGATAATCCAATACATAATTAATTTTGGTAGTGCGATAACGAAAAAGCTGATTTCCTAATCCCCTATAGTACTACGGGTATTCTTTTGGTCCTCTTTGTACTGGGATAGGTCTAGTTTCCAAAGGGTATTTTGTTGGTATAAGAATATTTCAAGCAAGAAATATACTAACTGTTACTGTAGACTAATACTAAGTATATCCGAAAAAGGATTTCATACAAAATTGGTTCTTTAATAATCTCTATATATGCCTTTTATCACTGGTCATCCATTTAAGCTTTTGAAGCATTCTGTCACATCATATCTGCAGAAAAAATAGAGTTTCCGTGTACCGATATGGATCAATCAGCCTCCATATTGATTATCTACATACTTATCCAATAAATTAAGGATACATTCTAAACACCAAATTTGAGTTCCAGTACTATCGCGAAATGGTTTAGCCTCCACATTAAGTATACTGATTACAAAAATTTACCTCTGTATTCTACTATGGTCGTTTAGAGTAGCAAGACGGGAAGAAATTAATTTTTTCTATATTATTAGTAGATTAGGCACAAAAAAAGAGGCTAGAATTTATTATCTTGCAATAAAGGGTGAGGAACGATGTAAACTCTGCACATTTTTGTTGCCCTTAGAGCCTGAGCCATTAGAATACAGCAAGTATGGTATGGTTGTGTTTCGTGAAGTAAAATGTATAGCGAAGCCGTCTTAATTTTCTTTGTGGTACTTGCCAAACTACTCCTGACAAGTTGCAAATTTGCAGCAATATCATAAACCAATTGTGTAAGGTTATCTCATTATCCTCATTTATGCCAACGATAACAGAATTATACTTTTAAACTTCACCTTGAATCTGTAAAATAAACAGAGAGGTAAAATTTGATATAATGTGTACTAATTTCAGTGAAGAGTTGATAACTTTTGTACAAGAAACATTGCAAAAGCGTCTAAGGGATCACATAGTTATGTAACAATCATAAGCGGTTCGAATATTAGTAACTTAAAATTATATGCACCGTTTACTTATACTATCTGAATACCACCGCCTAAGTGAAACCACGATTGATTTTCATGGTCATTGAAAAATCTTTATGTGACATAGAAACGGAACAATCAATATGCATATAAAATATATGAAGGTATGATGAACCTTTTTTAGATACCACGACGAACAATTTCAATAATAATACAAAATGAATAATAGAGTTAAGTAGGTCAACTCCTTATCTTATAGTAGAAAACAAGTCAATACTGGAATTATTGGATTGATATTTCTGATGCCCTAATGATTAAGACATTGTCAATGTTCTAAACCTAGAAAATAACAGCAGGAATCTCTGCCAAATTTCAGATCCCCTAATATTATTCACGATTTTGATAGTTAACCATAATGCTCATTAATTGCAAAGTTTTGCTCTCATGTTGAGTCTTTAAAGTCACTGCCTTCACAAGGGTAAATTGATTCAATGTCTTTCTAAGACAGTCAAAATTATTGTTCCGATGCTTCTATTTGAATAATGTCTTCATCATATCATGTTGAGAAATTTACTACCATTGCAACCCACGGAATATGCATTGATTTTAATCGTTGACAGAAATGGATACGTTGTACCACTCAGGACATTATTCAATTTCGTCCTAAAACTAATATATGATTAGCTCACTTTTATTTGACTAGAAATGTTATAATTTCAATATTACTGGCCTCCTTTTCTTCGCCCAGTTAAGATTCTATGCTACATGCTATCTTATCTATGTGATATAATAGACATGTAATGAGAATATAGAAAACTAGTTCCTAATTTGACTAGTATAAGGTACTCATTGTATATTTCCAAGAAAGTTTAAACTTCTACGCACCGAAGGAAAACGGGTACTTATTAAGCTTTGAATTTGATTAACTATCCTTCGCTGTAACATTCGTTCTCGTACTTATTCGTCGTTTAACCATTTGGAACTCGGACCATGCGGTTCTTTACCTAATACTAATAAGATGCATACCAATCGATGTGAACCAAGAATTACTGTATATGTGGTGCAAATTACTGCTTTATAAGTTTCTGGGTAAAAGCTGCCTTGGTTTTCTTCACATTCTTATATCGAATAATGAATTCCATGAATGCAAGGTCGCTTACTCTTTCTCCTTATTGTAAAACGCGGGCGATTGCCTTATATACGAGGAAAATAATGATATTTTTAACTCAATTTTAAGGTTGCTGAGTTGAGATGTTTCGTAAAATTACATACAATAGTTACAGTATAAAAATCGGTTTTTCTTTTCGATTCAGTCTTCATTAATTAGAAGGATTGATAGGATACGCGAACACAGAGGCGAGCAGGCGTCATAGACGAAGAATTGATGCTGCAAAATTATGCATGTTTCATGTAGCCACAAAATAAAAGTCGTACTTTCGGTCATAATACCAAGCGCAGCTAGAACAAGGCTGATGGCGTTAAGCTTCTACCACATCTTTAGCCATAACCGTAGTAACAAATGCTCACTAGACATATTATTTTTAAAATTTCCACAGAAAAGGATTTTGTCCGTATTTATCTGCTAAATTCGTTTGCATGTAATTAAAAGTTAGTCGATTATGTACTAATTTTCTATCAAATAACTACATTAAAAGTAATATCAGCACTTAACGTGGTCTTTATCTCTACTGATTCTGCTTCTATAAGATTGATCTTTAGTTTACGTTAATTCCATTGGTCTTTATTAGCTGAACGTGATTGATTCCCATAGCTCTATCTTGCCACTTGATCGTTCTTCTTGCTTTTGCGATGCCATCTAATAAGTGTAATTTCTTTGAGACATCCTTCTATTGGTTAGTTATTTCTTTAGCGTCTTACACGATCATTCCCGCCCAGCCTATAAATCATATACTGAGTATATTATGTAGTATTTTCTACAATTCAAAAATTGTTAGGAAGTAAAAAACCGCTTCAATTAAAAAATCTACTTTGAAAATCTACTTGATCCTTCGCAATTAAAGGTATAAAAATCGACCACTCTTTTTCTTGTAAGTTAGTATTTTCAAGTTTACTCACAAATGAATTTTGTGATTATTATCAACGGTCCTTGACGACTCAGTTTTAAATTAAATAACCGAACGATTAATGGCAATCATGCCACTCAAAAACATGACTAGGACGTAAATATTTTTTTCAATTTATTATTTAAAGAATCAACGGACTAGTTGCCGCGAAGAAATAGAATCTAGATCTATTTATGATGCAAAACGCACTGCTTAGATGAAGTTTTAAACGCCGAGTCTCGTGAATTTGAAGATAATAAATCGACCATATACTTTTCGACAGTACTTCTCTTCAGAAAGAATCCGAGACTCAGAAAGTAGATATAGAATTATGAATATACAATTGCCACTTATTATATCCCTATTAACTTTGTATTTCGGCCATCCTTCCCCAAAGATATTAACACTCGATCGAGTTATTGCTTTTTCGTTTTTTATGTGGCTTATATTTGAAATAATAATTCATTTCGGAGTTAGCAAGTGAATTTTCTGTATGAATAGAAAGACTCTGCCAATCGGACAAAGTTAATTATCGCTCGCAAGTATGACGTAAAGTTTTTATGACATGAAATTTCATGTTTTATTACGTATTTATTTTCCTTGGAAATTACTCATGTATGTGACTTGAGAATTTACCTGCGGTCCGCCTTATTATAGGGATTAGGATCTAAAGAGTCGTCACAATTTCAATGCATGCAATGTATGTGATATTACTTCGCTATCCTGCATATGCCGTATTTTTGCAGAGTTTTGCAGCATTGTAAGTGGTTCTTACAATTTTATCTTTCGCCCACGTTACGAGAATAGCCGAAAACTGGAGTAAAGATTCCGCCCGGATTTTACTAACTTTTGCCCAAGCTTTGTAATTCAAAAAAAGAACGTCAGTGTCTTTAGCATAACACGAATGTGTTGTCGAATCGTAACGATTCAACACGGAGATATAGACCTTGAAAATCAAGACCCTCTCCAATTATCAGAACAATAAAGAGTTTATTTTTATCAATTATAGGGTTTTCCTCGAATTTTATCATCCATGTCACAATGGAAACTTGGCGTGAAATTTGTCGAAAAACCAAACAAAACATTCGGATATTAGCTCGGCTAATACGATGACCTAATCAATATCTAAGTATTGGCTAGTGCCATGAAGATTACTGAGTAAATGCCGACGAATAAACTACTATTAATAAATTGCTGAGTAATTTCAGGTAAAATAATCTTTTTTCACTTCGCCTATGCTCAAAGAACCTTCGTAGAATACTTCACTGGCAACTGCTAACTAACACTTATGATAATTAATCGATGCAAGTTGAATAAGACCTTTATGAGAACTTTCTCAAAAAATATCCGGGATTTATTCCCAATTGAATGTTAAAAAGGATTAGACGAGTAATCAAATTAATTCAAATGTGGACGAACGCTTGAATGCATATAAGATATGCAAGGACAGGCGTATCGAAGAACTGTGGGCGTACAAAATGCAAACTTGCTCGTAATCGATACAGAAAGTTAGCTATTTACTTTTTTTCAAATTTCATATTCATCTATATAAATGGTACAAATTACTCTATAAACTTCTAGATGTTTTACTAAGCAACAGAATAATTAGATTTAAGAAACATGCCAAGTTTTACGAGGCTTTTAATAGTAATCTCTCTATTGCAATTCTGTATTGCTGCAATAACACCTTCACCTTGCGAACCTCTTACTGCTCCATCATTAGGTTTTAATGCTGTTTTTTATCCTTATAAATTCCGTGATGATACTTCTCTGAGAGATTTGAAGTATATGAACGGTGGTTACAAGGCTTCTAAATCAATTGGGCTGGCATCAGGGATTACAGACATAAATTTTGCTATCTCTCAAGGTAATTCTGGAATTGTTATAGGAAGCATTTATGGGCAAACATTAACAGTTTCAAATTTCAGTCTTGAACTTACTGGTTACTTTCTTGCAGGGGAAACAGGGGACTACCAGCTTCTGTTGTCTGTGGATGATGGGGCATTGGTTACATTTGGTGCTGGACAAGCATTTGGGTGTTGCAATACATCATCAACTAGCAACGATGGGAATTATTCCCTTTTTGCTCACTGGGAATCAAAATCTAGCGCCCCAGGTGTAACACTGTCTACTCAACATCTTACTGCAGGGTATTACTATCCTATCAAGATAGTTTATGTGAATATGCAAAATCCGATGAGTTTGACATTCAAAGTTACGACACCAAGTGGAAAAGTTATAACTGACTTTAACAACGTCTACAGTTTTGCAAATACAGATACTTCTTGTCCTGCTGATAGACCAACAACGACAATCACCAAGACATGGTTAAATACTAATACACAAACTACCACTAAGTCTGCAACTCTGTTTGGAACAGACACAGTTGAAATAGATGTTCCTATTCCAACTGTTACTACGACCAAAACATATTCTGGTATGGGTACTACAACTACAACTAAAACAGCATCTATAGGAGGAACCGCAACAATTGAAGTCGATGTTCCAATTCCAACGGTAACTTCAACTATAACATGGACAGGATCAGATACGACTACCGTAACCCACACAGCATCCATAGGAGGAACCGCAACAATTGAAGTCGATGTTCCAATTCCAACGGTAACTTCAACTATAACATGGACAGGATCGAATACGACTACCATAACCCACACAGCACCACCCGGAGAGACGGCCACTGTCGAAGTCGATGTTCCAATTCCAACGGTAACTTCAACTATAACATGGACAGGATCGGATACGACTACCATAACCCACACAGCACCACCCGGAGAGACAGACACTGTCGAAGTCGATGTTCCAATTCCAACGGTAACTTCAACTATAACATGGACAGGATCGAATACGACTACCGTAACCCACACAGCACCACCCGGAGAGACAGCCACTGTCGAAGTCGATGTTCCAATTCCAACGGTAACTTCAACTATAACATGGACAGGATCGGATACGACTACCATAACCCACACAG
>JAKTZG010000030.1:0-64335 GCA_030578795.1 Debaryomyces prosopidis | reverse complement strand
TGATAATCGTACATTTCTAATTCATCCCCCACACATTTACACATTGCAAGATACAATGGATGCTGGGATACTATAACCCTCGAATAATCACTCATAGCTACTTCATTTTGATTAAATTATCTTAGCAAACTCTTCCAAATTATATTTCTTATTTATTCCTTCTATTCTAAATCTGAAACATGTTACGCTGTAATATGCATGGCCAGATTGCGGCATTTTTAATCAAGCATAGCCAATTATTAGAATTGCAACAGTAACATTTTACTGATGCTGGGAGATATGTGCTTTCAGATTACCTATAGATGTAATAGAGACACTATATTTAACGTGCATACTATAGATGCTGTGAAATTAGCTCTCTGAAATAGTCATTCATAGTTGTTTCATTGATATTAAGTTACCACCTTCATGTTAACCCCCATATCGCTTCTGGAACTTCCTTAATCAGAATAGTATCTAAGCATAATATTGTATGTTAACCTGAACCATAGTATAATGTACTTGTATGCACTCAAAATCCCGCTCTTTTGCGCTGTTGGTGTACGACTCTGGAAGGCATAACTAGATCATAACTCACCAATTGAGAAATTAAAGCCCGCATTACATTCTACTCCTTCATAATTCATCAAAATATATTGCTAATGATTCTAATATACAAGAAATAAACATTACAGACACCCCTAGGATCTTTCACCTCTCAATCTTCTGGCCAATTGGATATCCTTCTTTTGGATAGTGACTCTCTTGGCATGGATAGCACACAAGTTAGTGTCTTCGAACAACGAAACCAAATAAGCTTCAACGGATTCTTGTAAAGCACCAATGGCCGACGATTGGAATCTCAAGTCCGTCTTGAAATCTTGCGCGATTTCTCTGACTAATCTTTGGAATGGCAACTTTCTGATCAACAATTCAGTGGACTTTTGGAATCTTCTAATTTCTCTTAAAGCGACGGTACCTGGCTTATATCTGTGAGGCTTCTTAACACCACCGGTGGATGGAGCAGATTTTCTGGCAGCCTTAGACGCCAATTGTTTTCTTGGGGCCTTACCACCAGTGGATTTTCTAGCTGTTTGCTTAGTTCTAGCCATCTTTTATGATTAATATAATATAATATATTATAGTACAATATAGTATAATATAGTACAATAAAATATAAGATAATACAATATAAGAGAAAACAAATGGAATAAAAATAATAAGATGCTCCCTCCTATATATACAAAATCCCTAATGGCTGCCACTAACATGCCAGTATATTCTGCGCGGGTCATGTTTGCTTATGTTTGCGTATGTTTGCGTATGTTTGCGTATGTTTGGGCATGTTTACTAGTGCGACATGAACAGGACGCTATTCGCTGAACCGCTGAAACCGCTCGAAGGGTCACTTTTTCGCTTCTTTCACGCTAATTCGCACCATAATTCACGACATTCGCCCTATTTTTCCCCTGTTTCCTCATTGTTTACTCTACTCTCCACCACCAGTAACCACACTTTAGGTGCATAAAGGGATTCGAACGTTTGTTTACCTCGCCGCGATTAACTTTTTGTGCTTTCCCATGACTTTTCTATGGCTTTTCCCTTGCGCATTATCGCACTATATCGCATTTCCTTGTCTTCCGCACCGCACTGCGTGTCTCCCCTCTCAGTATCTTTTGTCCAACGTAAACAAACAAACAGTGCGAAAGCTCATCGTTTCTGTGCTGGGAATTGCGAGAGCACACGGTAATTCACAGCACCTCGATTAGGAGGTTCGCAACCGCGCAAACGTCACGATCTGCCGGTACTGGATCCACGCCTAACTTACTCCAGTATTATTGCGAGCGGAAAAGATTCGGTATGAGTGCGAGAATAAGTGAGGTGAGATATTGTCTTTGTTTAGTGTAGAATATGTAATGAGCAAATCTCAATGTCTGGTGGAATATTTTTATCATCCCTTATATATATATAAGGCCGCACTTTTAAAATTAATAGAAAATTAATATATTAAAATATATAATTAATATTCTTCATACTAATAAATAATATAATAAAATGTCCGGTAGAGGAAAAGGTGGAAAAGGTTTAGGAAAAGGTGGTGCTAAGCGTCACAGAAAGATCTTAAGAGATAACATTCAGGGTATTACCAAGCCAGCTATCAGAAGATTGGCCAGAAGAGGTGGTGTTAAGCGTATTTCTGGGTTAATTTACGAAGAAGTCAGAGGTGTTTTAAAGACATTCTTGGAAAACGTCATCAGAGACGCAGTCACATACACAGAACACGCCAAGAGGAAGACTGTTACTTCATTGGATGTTGTTTATGCTTTGAAGAGACAAGGCAGAACCTTGTACGGTTTCGGGGGTTAGTATTTGTACGATCAATATATGGGATTATGTTATGAGAAGGATTGTAGGATGTAGGAGCGGAGAGAAGACGGGAGAAGGGCAGGTGAGAGTGAAATGGGGAGTGTGTGTATGTATATGGATTCGGGAGTGAAAAATGGGAGGTGGTTGTGGGGCGAGACCTGTTGGTTTCACATTTTTCAGTCTGGTGTTTCTGGGTTACGGAACTAGCTTGTCGTATGTCACACTATATTGGTATTCTATTTATGCACTCTATTTATGGATAATCTATTACTACACGTCTTGTTGGGGCGTATTGGGTGGCAATCATTTCATGTCGCTTGGAGTCAAGATCTCGCCTGGCTGGTACAACACCAGCTCTAGTTGGGCCTCAGTCATGCCTTTGACAAGCACATGAATGTGCGAGATCGACTTTACCGACTGCAATGCCTCCCAATTCTTGAACCACGTTATGTTCTCGCGATCGATGCCCATTCTGTCCACAAACGTCTTACAAACGTATTTTTCAATGATTTCTCTTGTGGCTGGCGAAATATCCCCGATAGGTGATGCCTCGTCGGGGTCAATCCGCAACTTCGACCATACACACATATGCATCACATCTTTCTCAAAGTAGTACGGAAAGTGGTTGGGCACAATCTTCAAGTCATCGGCATTGGTAAATAACTTGTAGCTCGCAGGATTAACCACAATCTGGCCGTCAGGAACCCCATTTCGGACAATATCGTCCCAGCTCATACCCCCATTGTCCTTCGGCTCGTACCATTTCAACTCATTGCTCAACAAATGCTTGAACACTGTCGTATGGCTTCTCTGGAGCTGCGCTTTAAAGTTATGGTAATTCTCTGTTTGGTGCAAAGACCGGGCAAATTTTTCAAGTTTATTGTCCCGGACGATCTCCTTAACCTCCTCCCATGTATATTCTACGTTTCTAATCTTCGATGGTGGCATGCCTGGCGAATGAACAACTCTTATTTTAATGTGCGTATCTGTTTTTGTAGTGATCATTGCGAAATTTCTTATTAGTCGTTTCTTTACTATGCACTAACTGAAATAATCTCTTTTTTTAAGCTTTTAATTAAACAAATTTCTTTAAAATCTGCCAGTTATTCGTCCAATCCACAACCGAAATCCCTGAGATATCCACAATATATATTAATGCAAATTTTATTGATGGGCGAGGTGGTTACATTATCGATGTTACATTCTGTAAAAATGCAACCAGAACGCTCGTGGCCTTATTCGATTTTGTGTCACTGTACCCATTTTTCAGTATCTTGACATAGTATTGTTCATAAAGAGAAACGATTGCAAGAAACGGAACCAAATTGGGCAATTAAACAAATTCGCAATGGGAATACATAAATTAATAATACTACGTCATGGAGAATCTGAATGGAATCACGAAAATAAGTTCTGCGGGTGGATCGATATACCATTAAGTGAGAAGGGCCGGGATGAAGCTCGATTTGCTGGCCACTTGATTAAAAAGTATAATCTTAAGCCGACAATAACGTATACATCAAAATTGACCAGGTCCATACAGACAGGAGACATTATACTTGAAGAATTGGGTCGGCTATGGTGCGATGTTGTGAAGACGTGGAGGTTGAACGAAAGACATTATGGGGCATTTCAGGGCAGAGATAAGAAAGAGGTGTACTATGAATTGGGGGCAGAAAAGTATCAGTATATAAGAAGAGACTACAACGGGACTCCGCCTGCTGTTGAAACTCAGTCCAAAGATGACTGTATTGATGAGAGATACGAGGTGGACGGCGTAGACATAGCAGAACTTCCACGAGGCGAATCGTTGAAGTTGGTGATGGAGAGATTGATTCCGTACTTGCGGAAAGAAATTGTGCAGAAAAGCATGATTAGGGACAATAAGACTGTTCTTGTTGTGACGCATGGTAGTATAGTAAGGAGTGTGATCAAATATTTCAAGGGGGTGAGTGATGCTGACATCTCGAAGATTAATGTTCCAACGGGGGTACCAATGGTGTTTGAACTTGATGATGACTGTAACATGGTGAGAGATTACTATTATCTTGATCCAGAGTTGGCTAAGAAAGGAATTGAGAAGGTCAGCAACGAGGGAACCAAGTAATGCCTTGAAGATTGATCTTTAGAATTATCGAAATGAGGCCGTTTTAAGAACTGAAACATTAGTATGGGATACACGAAGTAAGCCGATATCTTAGATAGCCATAGTGAGATCCTAATAGAAACAGTAGGTAATGGATGGCGATACAACAGATCATAGAAGACTTCTCTAATATACCCAGGGTTAGGAATTCCGCTAATAGACTGTTTCAATAGAGTATATCTTTATTTACATATTTAGTTCATATTTTTCTTATATCTTAAATGCCTACTAATATGACAAAAGTGCTTCAGCTGAGAAACTTAGTTTACTCTATGCCTTGGTTCCGAGCTTACGACTAAATAGAGATTGGAAAAAGGAAAATGTATGCTGCTTATATTAGAGTAAAGAATCAAAAAAATATGTTTTCATTATTAGTATTATTTAAGAATCAAATGTAAATCCACCCGTTCATTGGTACGCTATGTTGAAGTAAACCCAATAAAGTGTTTTAGCCTCTACGAGGAAATCAAAATTCTACCAGAACATTCTGCCATTAATTGGAAACCTGTTAAAAACGATAACTTGCTTGACCATGATTCCATGATATATGAAGCAATAGATGTATGTATGGTTAGCGAATTCTGTTATACGTCAATACCTACTTTCTGCTGAAGGCTGCTAATGATCCGGAGATATAATTAAGTCCGATAAATCAACAATTTCGGGCTTTGATTTAAATCCGGGTTGCTAAATTGATGCTGCCCTATATAAGTAGTTGGTGCCACAGACAATCTACAATTCTAATTACTACCAACATACAGTCTAGACCAATTAAAAATGGCTGCTACTTGGACAGAGTCTGATAAAGAAAAGATCAACCCTTTGGTACAATTCTTCAACACTGGTACAAGAACTCCGGTGTTTAGACGTCCAGACGAGGTCGGTTTAGCATATGAAGATGTATATTTCCCTTCCGAAGATGGAATTACTCTTGAAGGTTGGTTTATCCCCGCAAAATCGAACAAAATTATAATCTGTAATCATTTCATGCCTGGAAACCGTTATGGTTTTGCTGGTCATTTAGAAGGTCTCGAAGGCTTTGGTGGTTTTGAAGTCAACTTCCTTCCTTATTACAAAGCCCTTCATGACGCTGGTTACAATATATTGACATATGACTTAAGAAACCATGGTCTTAGTGGTCAAGCAAATGGTGGTAATTGTGCTATAGGTCTTCGTGAATATCGTGATGTCATTGGATCTTTGAAATATGTCAATTCCAGATCTGACACTAAAGATATGCATAAAGGATTGCTTAGTATTTGTTTGGGTTGCAACTCTACGATTATTGCCATGGACAAGAATCCTGGATTCTTTGAAGATGTCAAATGTATGATAGCTCTTCAGCCAATTTCTTTAAGATATTTCGTCGAAAAGGCTGCGGAAGGTATGAATTTGAAGGTTAAAGAAGCAACGAATTATTTCAACGAGAAACTCCGTAGCGTCAATGGATTTGTCCTTGACGAACTTACACCTACCCCATATGCAAAGGGCGTAACTATTCCTACTAAGGTGTTTCAAGTGCATGATGATTTCCGCACTGATGTTGCAGATGTGCAAGAAATATACGACAAATTGCTGTGCAAAGAAAAGGAGCTTTTTTGGATTGAAGGAACCAATGAAAGATTCCAGGGATACAACTTTTTTTCCAAGAATCCTCAACATATGCTTGAATGGTTTGATAAATATGTCTAATATATACTTGTCAATAAATGTGCGTAGACTATTTTTTTTTGTTAATAAATATGCTATTATGCTTATATTGGAGTATATATACAACGAACCCCAGAATAACGTGATAATGGGACATCTTTTGTATATTGATGATTTTGGCAGAGTCAATTATTATGCTTTATGTAATACTATTGATAAAAGGATCCTCATTGCAATTTAGATGAGCCAAAAATTCTTCAAACGTATAATCGTGTCCAATATCAGCATTATTCCAGAATTCATCAACAAGCATTGCGTCCCCTAGTGCTTTATTAGAGTTCTTATCGATAGGGTAACTATTTTGTATCATTTCAGGGTAATTATTTTTGAAATAATCCAAAACAACCTTAGCTGTGAAACAGAGAAGAAAGCAATGGAAATACTTTACAGAAAGTTGCTTTGATGTTCCATAAAACTGTTCAATCACACGAAGAAAATTCTTAAAACATTCTTCATTATTTTCATGCATTATAGTAGTCCAAAACGATGTAGCAATTGCAGACCTAAAATTTTTGGCTGCTTTTTTGAAAGATACTTCGCCCTTTATAGATCCAATTAAGAGTCCACCGATTATGCACATAACTGTTTTCATCGGATTCCAAATTTGGGGAGCGATTAATGTCTCCAATTCAGGAGCAACTACATTAGAGGGGTCCTCAGCGAATTGAAGGGAAACACCAAAAACAATAAAAACACTTTCAATAAGATGGCATAAATATTTTTCCTTCGTTTGACCTGTAGTCGACAAATATAGCAAACATTGAAGAGTGAGTATGACATGTAAGATCATCATACGAAGCATAATTTCATACGTTGCCTCAATCATCTCAGGAACCAGACCCTTTGATTTGTATAAAATTTCAAAAGGACGTAATCTTTTGTTCAACAAGTCGTCAAATTCTGACAACAAGTCTTCGAGTTTCGATATTATCACAAAATTGTTTCCCTGGTTAAATATTCTCACTGTTCTCCTCAACAAGCGTGTTGTGATGCATTTTATATTAAACGAACTAGTTATCGCATCATTCGATGACCAAAACTCGTTACTCAAGAGGTCCCTGAATGGTTCTTTAGTTTCATTTTCTTCATCTTGTACTAGTAAAGGCATTCCAAGCTCGAAAGCTTGCATAGAATCGAGGTACAATAGAGACGCCCAAGTCTTTCTCCATAAGTGAATATCGCTGTTGTCAATTGCAAACACGGTCAAATTACTAGGATCCTTGTGCAAACCATGAAACCTAGCCATTTGTGCAGCAATTGCGACAAGAATATTTGATCCTGATGTTCTATTCTCATCTTCAGGACAATGCATTCTATAAGCCTTAAGAAATAAGACAGCCTGTATTTTCCTGAAGTCAATCTTTTCGTATCCGCTGGACCTCAATATAAGATGTTGAGCATACTTCACATAGTAGGAGGGAATATTTGCGTTTGATCGTAAGAAATCGCTATCAGGCCCGCTCAAATAGCTACTTGAATTTTTTTTCAACGGAATAGTTAAGTATGCAAATCGCAACATGATTAATAGTATGGCAATCGTCGAGGCTCTGTAACAGAGATCGTCGTGATTTATAAAATTTTTATGTTTAAATATTTGGCCAACCTCATTCATGAATATTCTTTCATCAATTATGGGTGCAAATATATAGCAGTATTTAAAAAATCTTTGAATCAAGCCGTTAACTATTGTAAGCGATGGAAGCGTTGGAAATTGCAAATGTTCATCAGGAGCTATGTCATCTTTAGTACAATCAACAACCGTAGGATCCTTCTGACTAAAAGTTTCATCGTTTTGAATTTCTAACGACGTTGATTTAAGTTTAAATTTTTGGCTCTGATCTTTAAGATAATCAGAAAACACTTTCGCCGAGTAGCCATCGTTCATAAGAAGAAACATATAGGATGTGGGACCGAAATAAAGCACTTTTAAGTTCTTTATGCAAAACCTTTGTGGGAGCTTACTTAAGTCAAGGGTTTCTCCATGATTCTGGGCCTTCGTCATTATATTTTCATCTGAAGTAAACGTCGAAGTTGGTGAGGTATTAGTTGATCCAGTTGATCCAATACTCGCACTTTCCAACTGACGTCGCTGCGTTTCTACTATCAATTCCAAAGACTTTATCTTATCATTTAATCCTACTATCTTATCTTGTAATCTTTGTATTTTGATTTCTGTACCAGATGCGTCTTTGGGCAATGCTTGTGCTTCATATATACATGTTTCACCATCTTTTAGGAGACAGTTGTTGCAAGAGGGTCGCTTCTTATCGCATTTGATTTTTTTCGCTCGACAAGTTGAACATGACGTGGGTATTCTCTTCCGAGGTTTCTTGACTTTATTTCCTTCGAAAACGATGGTTTTAGGAGGTGAATTAGACATGTTTCCGTGCCTAGGAAAAAACAGTGAGATGAATAATATTGATGGATTTAATGAGTCCGGTAAATCCGTCCACGTGATACTATAATCTTTCCTCTGCAACATTTCTAACGATTCATACGTCCAAAGGTCCGCTTGAAATACTAGGAAAATACATCCGTGGTAAAGTCATAACAGTTTTGGTTCGAGCGAATGACGTCAAATAAATGCTTTTTCTTTTGTATACTTGTCAGATCCAGTAAACCTGTACCAAATATATTAACAGGTCAACATCCACATTCATAAGTCAGTGTAGCAAAGACCTGTATTTCTTCTCCTCCTAATCTCCCTTTTACAGGAGATTGTTCTCGGATTTGTATAAACAAAATCCGACAAAGCGAAAGATGCCTGAAGATTTCAATATGCGCATCGATCGCAATACCAGTTGATTACCAAATACAAACCAGTCTCTAGTGCATCTTCATATCCATTCGTTCATTAGGCATGATTTTTACATATGTTTATGTTACCGATATTATGAAATTCATTATATACTACCGAATAATACGAGACATTAGAGTTAGGTGATATTCACTTTTAAACCGCATATACCGTTCTTTATTCTATTTGTTGGAAATTAGGAAACTCTTGTTAACTCGCAACCAATAAACTAACTTTTTCACCGGGAAATGTAAAATTTGATACAATGAGTGTTCTCTTCACATTCATAGCCTACGGAAGCAATGAACTATTTCAGAGAAAATTGAGAATATATTTTAATTGGCTGCAAAATAGTATTATCCGTTTATTGCTATGTTAATTCCATATTTATTACATTGGTTAATGGAGAGAAACAGTTATTACTGAATAATATACGATCCAACAAGCAATAATGTCTCCTTGTCAATGCTTCAGAAAAATAACTAGAGTACAAACCTGCGCTAGATATATAAAAGGAAGCTTTGCGTGGAATTCGAGAGGTCGAACAAAATGTATAACCAACGTGGGATACTTGAAGAATTAACAAAAGGAACTTCGAATGAATTTCTCAGCTAAGAAATTGATTTACGTGCCATAGATGAGAATGGTATGGGCATGTTTTCGATTTTCTCAAATTCTTTTGAATTTAACTACACTACTGATAAAAGTTTCTAAAAAGTAGAGAAATAATAAAGCTTTTTGATAAATACCAGTTAACATCAAAAAAAAAGAGTCAAATTAGTATATGCTTAAGTCTACAACGTATTTGGTGAATTGAAGGATATACCTATGAAACAACATTTATCTTTACTTTCTTAATATGGATAAAACCAAGAAAATACTTAATTGTAATATTTCCTATAAATGAATTACTTCAACCAATAAAGATGCTAAATAAAGAGTAATAACGGAACCCATTATTCGAGGCTATGTGGGTTTTTTCAAGAAATTCATCGAAAGTTCTGAGTTTTTCAGGGCCTTCTGTAATACTTGCTTCAACCTTTTTCTTTTGTTTCAGACCAAAGTAACCATACTTATCAAAAAATTGGAATTTTGGGTAACTTCTGAACTAATGAAAGGAGGGAAAAACTTGCTGAATTCTTCTTCCAGGATTTGATTATACTCACCCTGTTTTCCAGAATCCTTGCTTATTGCTTGTGCGACCTCACTATACGTATAAGAAACCAGAAGCAGCATAAAAAACATTTCCTACATATTTGTTAGGGTTTCTAAGAAGAGCACCAACAAACTTACCTGAATCTTCTACATCAATAAATGGAACCCTGGTGGAAGGTCTCAATACGTTATACGAAGCATAAGTACAAAATACGGATATATTCTTCCATTTGAGCCTTTTTAATCGATGCTAAACATGGGAAAATTCGCCGTTATAAAATTTGGTAGCATTAGGAAGAGTACTCCAAACTGAATAAGGAACCTTTTCCTCGACAGCTGCATCAACAATAGCCTTTTCCTGTGATAATTCGTCCTGTGCCAGTGGTTCGAAGATCATTGAAGACATCGCATAAACTGCACCTGCACCTGTTGCGGCTTGTCTGACCGTTTCTTTTTTTCGTCAAGTCAGCCTCAACAACTTCAATACCTAGTTTTGCGAGTTCCTTGGATACTGATTTCGATGCATCTCTTGTAATAGCACGAATTTTGAACTGATCTGACATTTTCTTATTCGCATAAGATATAACTGAATCACCTTGGTGTCCAGTAGCTCCGGATACAACTAAAAGTTTACTCATTATATAAGATTTTTGACTTGTAATTTGCAGTGTTAGAAATTCTTCAACGGATTGTAGTTTAATACTAAAGAATAATCATTATCCGTAGCAATTAGCTTCTTCTACCTCCTTTAAATAGCAAATGACCAGAAGTATTCACTTACAAATCATATCGGGTTTACTGCTAAATCCTTATAAGCTTTGAGAATGCAATAAGGATTTACCATTAAATCCGCGAATAAATTAATAATTCCCATTTTCGCTGCATTTGTAACTGCATAATGAGATTCTTCTACGTACACAAACATTTTTGGTTAATGATATATATCTAGAGAAGTTTCAAAATTTCATTTAGAAATGGGTCAATATTATAATTAAGTTGCATCAAGAACTCTTCAAATGTAAAAGTAACGTCACTGTTAGCATTATGCCAAAATGTATCTAGCATTGTTGGATTGGTACTGCTACTGTGGGTATTTGGAAACACCTGCATGCTTTCAGAGTAATTGTTCTTAAAATAATCCAAAATGGTTGAAGGATAACGCATAGTACATAACAATGATAATTTTTGACAGAGAATTGAACAATCATTAGGTGGAACAGTTCAATCACCCCACAAAGACTTCTGATACAATCTGTATCGTTCTGGCAATTTAGTTGAGACCAGAATGTAGATGTGATAAAACAAGGACGAAATTCTTTAGCTACTTTTAGTAGCGGGCCTTATCCATTTAGGCTTTTAAGCAAAATTCCGCCGAACAAACATATTACAGTTTTGATGGGGTCCCATATTTGAGGAGCAACTACGGTTTCGAATTCAGGGCTAACTATAAGGGAAGGATCCTTTGCAAATTGGAAACAACACCTATGATGATGAACGCGTACTCAGCTGCAATACGTAAATTTTTGTCTTCTAAATTATCGGTTGTCGCTAAGTATAACAAATAATGAAGAACAAAGATGTGGTGCAAAACCAGCATGCGGATTGATACTTCATGGACCGAATCAGATATTTCGACAGGCAGATTCCTTAGTTGACAAAGTAATTCAAAATTCTGTATCATATTGTCTAACATATAACGCAAATCAGATCCTATTTTTCAATAATCTGCACCTCTATAATATCGTTCGCTTCATCCAAAAACTTAACAGCTCGTCTTACTAAATAAGTCAATGAGCGTTTGATTTTGAAGAATATTTCTAGTCGTCTTTAATCGGGAGGTGAAAACTCACTTAAATGGTCCATAAATGGTTCTTTGGTTTCAACGCCGTTATTCTGCATCAACGATGGCATTCAAAATTCAAAGGCTTGCAACGAATCGAGATACAAGAGAGAAGCCCATGCTTTTCGCCACACGCGAATATCGCTATTATCGTACGAGAGAACTGACAAACTAGTAGGATAGCTATGAAGACCATAAAATCTAGCCATTTGTGCTGCAATCGCAATTAATATATTTGAACTTGAAATCTTGTCTTCATACTCAGGACAATGTTGTCTGTAGACTTCGAGTAGTAAAATTGCTTGGATTTTTCTGAAATTTTCACACGATCTTGGGCTTGTAACAATAATCTGTGCATATTCCACATAGGACACTGGTATACTTATGTTACCATTTTGTATTAACAAGAGTACTTCACCATCAGGCTCATTAAGATTTTGGTCATAGTATTTAGTAAGTGGCAACGTCAAATATGCAATCTTAACATAATTAGAAGGATTGCAACAGTGGAGGTTTTGTTACATAGGTCTTCATGTCCAACACTTTCTTGTCTCTGAAAATATGGCCTAATTCATTCATCAATACCCTTTCGGCAATGAATGATACAGACGTATAGCATAATTTGAAAAATCTTCGAATAAGAAGTTCATTACTTTGGTAGATGGAAGCGTTGGTAATGCAAGGGATGTTTCAATACTCGTTATAACTGTCTTAAAACTTCCATCAAATGGGCACATGGATCACTGAAAGCTGCACCGTTCTGAGCTTCAAGAGACGTCGTATTCACTTTAAAAACTTTGTAACTGGTCTTGAAAGTAAGCTGAAAATACCTTGGCCGAGTAGAAATCATTCTGTAGGAGAAACATATACGATGTTGTACCAAAACAAAGTATCTTCATCCTTTTTATACTAAACCTATTAGCAAGCTCCCTCAAACTAAAAATCCTAGTGTACTCATCCGGATCATTTTTGTGGAAATTGTCTTCAAACAATTTATTAGGGCAGTATACAATGATAAGGAAGTTTTACTAGGTGACGCATCTTCCATCTTCGGGGTTGCCTCTAAGGTCTTTATTTTCTCTTTTAAACTTAATATCTCTTCTTGAAACTTATCAATCGCAGACTCCGCAGTAGAGGCGTCTTTTGGTCACCGCTGTACCTCATATTTGCAGGCTTGTCCATTATTTTTCATGAGACAGAACGTAAAGCAGGCCTCTTCCTATCGCATTTTAGCTTTTTTCTACGACAAGTTTCTCATGAAGAGGGCACCCTTGAACGCGGCTTCTTGGTAGGCCTTCTTGCTTCACTTTGTCGGGTTATACCTGACTTACTAGGCTTAATTTTTGACGATGCATTGTCATGATCATTGAAGAAAGATCAATTGAATTAAATCTACAATATATGTAGTCACGTGCCAAACCTGCTGCATGGGGGTCCCTTACTGCGTGGAGTTCAGCTAGTCCGAATAGCATCGAATACTTGCCGCCCAAAACCAACAAGAGGGAAACCGTAACGCTTAAAGGAACGCTAGCAGACAGTATTCAACGCGTTCAACCCTTTAGCCGTCGCACCCTAACCAGCTCCCGATTTCGCTAAACCGTCTTCTATTTGGCAATTTACTCACCATAATCTTCTCCTTTCCCCTTCTGGTCGATATCTGACCATGCTTCGCCTCTATTTGTTCTCCGTATCCACAACCACTACCGTATCTGTCTCATCACCGTTCCCAAGTTCACACGCAAAACTATCCGCATCCATACACCCACACATTTTCGCATATTGGCCCAATCGGGCAAACGTCCGTATTCCCTCTGCGTGGAAGTTTCGAGAAGAACTATCACACTACCTCTACATAGTTAACCCAGGCTCCGACATGGCCCATTACGGACCATTTGAAAAAAGCAATCCGGATTGATGATCTATTGATGACAAATATCGGAATTAGGACTTAATTTCTCATATATAGATCATTCACACAGACGACCAAACGAGAATATTTTTCTACTGTTTGTTATTACCACAATCGATAACACTTACTACTGATACAAGTAAGACATTTATTAATAGACTGAAACAACACAGTTACCACAGGTAGTCAAACTTACACGTATAAATTACAACTACCACATACTTGTATCATATAATTATAATATTTCCGTGCTAACTAACATTATAAGTGTGGCTCTTACATAAGACGATTATTTGTAATTCGCATCGCACACTTAAAAACAGAACAAGTCAGTTCTGATTTTAAACAGTTGATATTTTGGGTATTCTACAAAATTCAAAAGAAGTTGGAAAACACACAAGAAAATAAGATGACATCGTTAGTAATACCACGAATGAAGAAAACCATCAGCGATATTATGGACGACGAACTATATGAGGTGCCGGAGAACCCAATACAGGGCCAAGGAGCCCAGAACGACTCACCAAAGCCGTATCTTAAAAGAACAATTTCCAACGCCGGAAACAATGGAAATAGCATTACAGGAAGCCAGATGTATAGCAATATGAATGGCAGCGGCAATAACTTGTCGAGCTTGCTTAATATACCCGATACATTCATCGACCAATACAACAGATTGAACGGCACTGCGAACAACGGGACAGGGGGTGGAAATGGAATGGGAGGTGTTGCAGGCAGAGAGGATTACGCCATGATTCCTCAAACATACAATGACGACTGGTACGCACTAGGAAACGACGTGAACCCATTTACAGACTATGGAAATCCGGACTCGTTGAGCACACAGCAACAAATGCATTCGTTCATCCAGCCACAAGATCTCACTCGTAGGAGAAGGATTACGACGTTGGACGAAGAAACGATGCCACACCAGAAACCACTAAAGGACGAGGACCAGTTCTTGTACAACCCAGATATCCAGCCTTCGCAGCTTATCACCAACAAAAACTTCTTAAACGAAGATTATTTGTACTCAGACTCATTGTTTATTCCAAACCAGGCTGAACGGGCCACGAATGGTATATCCATGGGTGATTATGAAAATTTTATGGATGATTTTGACGAAGACGTCGAAGAAGAGCTTTCCGATGATGATGATGACAACTACTTTCATGATGATTTTGATGACTCGACCAACCACACCCATAACGAGTATTTTGGGACTAATACCAACGCACCCAGCCCTAAAGGTGACATGATGGGCGGCTACATTGATGACTATGGCGTGAATAGCGTACCAGAACATGACGATGACGACATGATGATTGATGATATAAAACCTTCGTCAGACCATATAACAGACCCATTAGAGGATAACAAGCCGTTACATAACTCAGTTGAATCGTCAGTAGAACCATACAGTGAGCTGTATAATGAAACATCATACAATGAAAGCACGGCTGAACCATATACCGATCCATCATCCCCATCAGAACATCATGAAATGAAACGTGATATACATAAAACTGCTGCAGAAATATCTGCTAATAACCCAAATCATCAATGTGATTTGATCAATCCTTCAACGGGGCAACCTTGTAATAAGCAATTTTCGAGACCATACGATTTAATAAGGCATCAGGAAACAATTCATGCTACAAAGAAGAAGATTTTCAGATGTGTTATCTGTGAGGGTAGATTAAATGGAGGAGCAGGTAATGGTAAGCTGAAGACATTTTCAAGAGGTGATGCTTTATCTAGACATATTAAAGTAAAGCATGGTCTAGTCGGCAAAGATGCTCTAGATTTGATTAACGAGGCCAAAGAAAATGTCGAATATATTTATGTTTAAATAGTTATAAATGGCAGATTAATTAATTATTGACTTTAGGGATTAATATAATGAGTATGATTTAGAGACGCGTAGTGTATCATATTGTAGATTTTTTAAATAGCAGGTAAATTAAATATGTGTATGCTTAAATGTATGTAGTACATATATAGGTAAATATGTATGAGTAGTTATATACGTGTGAGTATATGTGCATGTTTTTGTGAATGCATGAGATGAGAGTAATTCTATAATCTCACAGACAATGCATTTTGGATTAATGAAGCACATTGATTTATAGCTAGAGCATAATTTGGCATTAACTTCAGTTTGATATGGGCAATATGCCTTGTTGATAATCTCTAAAATGAAAATACTGAAAAGCAATGATGATATCTAAACCCATTTGGAATAAGGCAGCCAAGATAAAAATAATTGAAATGTTATCAGTACCAAGTACCAAATAACTGATTTTCGTTAAATCACCTCCAAGCCAACTTAACAATAACATAATCTTGAAATTTCGAATTGATTTCAATCTATTCAACATCAAAATTTGTGGTAATGGTAATAATGCTTCGATGAACAACCCCATTATACCAATGAATGAACCATAAGTTTCGTTATGATGAAAGAAAGCAGTTAGCACCCCAAAAAATGATGTAAACTTTAGTATATATTTCCAGTAATCACCCTCATCATTCCATTGCCAAAAGAGCATCGGTCTTTTATAGTATACATCAAAGAAGTTGAGGGCATACCGGAAAATGGTAACCAAATAAACCTTCACATAAATGTAGTAGTCAAATGCAATTCTACTTATCAGCTCAATTATCCCATTAGATTCGTATGTTTCGTGATAAGTAGGGTGTGTTGATTCCAGTAAGTGCCTTGGCAAGGACGAATTCAATTCATATCTGAAGGATGGAAGCGGCTCTAAAAAGTCCGGCCTATAGTTTTTAGGTCTATAGCTAAGCGAGATTTTCAACAACAAACTTTGTATGAAAACCATTACAATCAGCTGTCTTAATAGTGAAATCTCATATGGCGTTATTGTATAGTATAGTATTCTTAAGATCAGGGACATTAACATGGTTGCACATATATCAATTGAAAATCCCTGCGATGTCTTTTTAGTGTAGATCCCGTAGCATGTTGTACCATATGAAAATAGCGGAGTGAAAGATACGAAAATATTGGCACATTTTTGCAAGTCCGGCAAATAATCCAAATACTCAAGGTATTCAGGCGGAAGCAAATATGGCATTATGCTCTATAGAAGTTGTAGTAAAGATAATTTGATTCAGAAGCTGGTTTATATGAGATCTGGCATTTCGCCGGATATATACAGGAACAATACAAACAAGCCGATGCAACATCATTTACTCTCTGTACTACGAAACCAAGCTTTGAAGGTGTTTGATAAATATCGTGACCACGCTAGTTACTATATAATGCTTTCATGAATAACTATGTATCAAGTTAAAAAAAGATGGCAGAATTTATATTGCCAGACTACATCGCCGGACTTCATTGCCAAATTCGTGTCGATAAGTCGTCCGACAAGTTGCACCCATCTATGTCTCTTCAGGTACGAAACAAGCTGGCATTTTATCACAATAGCCAATTTTTAGCGGTGGGATATTCCAAGGCGAGGATTTACGTGTACATAGTTCCTCTAATTACTCAATAGTCGATTTTGCACGAGGGTATGTCTCTCAGAGCATGAAAGATCCAAAATGAATACGTAATCTCGCAATACTGGCTAGCATACTAGGAGCATGCTTGAATGTCGGTGTCGCAGCACAACCATGCACACCAAGCAAGGCACTTCTCTAGATAGGCTCAATTGAAGACGTCAAAATCTTGTAGTGCCAAAATCATGGTCAAAAGCCCCGGTATATATTTTTTGAACTAATTTCTTGTAGATCGCTTATCCTATTGTTCCAAGTCACTTGATCTAATCGTATTCACAATTCTATACCAGGACTGCTGCGGTCGTCCAACTTTGAACCATCCACATCCTATTGGCTCTACACTATCTAGCCTTGTTCTGTCGTCAGATCTGGCCTTTACGCACAGTTCCTGATAACTCCCCAGAAGTAATTTCTATTGAAGGCCCCATAATTCTGAGTCAACAATATACGTCGCCTTACGTCCACTTCACCAATATACGTCATATTACTCATATAGACTGTTAATTAGCCTCGGCAAAACCATTCTTTATCTTACGGTGGATTAGCGGAAACAATGGTGTTTCTAGTGCATATTTTTCGGTTCCGATTCGGTGACAGACCAATCATTCGCACCCACTCCTGATTACAATGGAAGTGACGATGATTCATTAATCATTATAACTCCGGACAATCACATGGACAGATGTTGCGTGGATGTTTAACACCGGCCAAATTTCAGTACTTTCAGATATACCCTCATTTTCACTAGCTTTCGACGACGCTTATCCGATGGACATCCTGCTAACCTTCTTATCTTGGCTGGAGTTTGGTCTCGTCTTCATAAATCCTCTTCTTGATGCCTTATCCCAGTAACTGGTCGAGTTCATCGGTGTCGGAGGTGTAACTTCTGGGGTTTTCCATTTATCCGAGGGATTGATGAATTTGTGTCTCACACGACTTGTCCCTTTAAGGGTAAACGGAAGAAAGGAAAGTCTGGGGTAGGTGAAAAATGGCATTTAAATAGCAGAATATTCCCACCTCTTTTTCAGATTTCAGCAAGTTAGTATTCATATATTAAGTCTAAAGTAATATATACATTACAATATACAAATACCATTATGCCATACACTAAAATAGACGTTAACGAAGAAGAAAAGTTCTTCCAACAACAAGTTCAAGAGATCAAGCAATGGTGGAGTGAACCTCGTTGGGCCAAGACCAAGAGAATCTACCAAGCTGAAGATATCGCCAAGAAGAGAAGTAGTTTAAAGATCGACTATCCATCTTCTAATCAAGCCAAGAAGTTATACAAGTTGTTGCAAGAACACGACAAGAACAGAACTGCTTCCTTCACATTTGGTGCTTTGGACCCAGTTCAAGTCACCCAGATGGCCAAGTACTTAGACAGTATCTACGTTTCTGGATGGCAATGTTCTTCTACTGCTTCTACTTCTAACGAGCCATCTCCAGATTTAGCAGATTACCCTATGGACACTGTTCCAAACAAGGTTGAACACTTGTGGTTCGCGCAATTATTCCACGACAGAAAGCAAAGAGAAGAAAGATTGAATCTTTCCAAGGAACAACGTGCTCAGACCCCATATATCGATTTCTTAAGACCTATCATCGCCGATGCTGACACTGGTCATGGTGGTATCACTGCTATTCTTAAGTTGACCAAGATGTTCGTTGAAAGAGGTGCTGCTGGTATCCATATTGAAGATCAAGCTCCAGGTACCAAGAAGTGTGGACACATGGCCGGTAAGGTTTTGGTTCCAGTCCAAGAACACATTAACCGTTTAGTTGCCATCAGAGCTTCTGCCGATATTTTGGGTTCTGACTTGTTATGTGTTGCCAGAACTGATTCTGAAGCTGCTACTTTACTTACCTCTACTATTGATCACAGAGACCACTATTTCGTTCTTGGTGCTACCAACCCTGACTCTCCAGATTTAGCCGCTTTGATGGCCGAAGCCGAAGCTAACGGTATCTACGGTGATAAATTAGCTGCTATTGAAACCGAATGGACCAAGAAGGCCGGTTTGAAATTATTCCACGAAGCTGTCATTGATGAAATCAACAACGGTAACTACTCCAACAAGCAAGCTTTAATCAAGAAGTTCACCGACAAGGTTAACCCATTGTCTGCTACTTCTAACAAGGAAGCTAGAAAACTCGCCAGAGAACTCTTGGGTAAGGATGTTTTCTTTGACTGGGATGTCTCAAGAGCTAGAGAAGGTTACTACAGATACCAAGGTGGTACTCAATGTGCCGTTATGAGAGGTCAAGCATTCGCTCCATACGCTGATATGATTTGGATGGAATCCGCATTACCAGACTACAAGCAAGCCAAGGAATTCGCTGAAGGTGTCAAGGCTAAATATCCTGACCAATGGTTAGCTTACAACTTGTCTCCATCTTTCAACTGGAACAGGGCTATGCCACCTCATGAACAAGAAACTTACATCAAGAGATTAAGTGAATTAGGTTACGTCTGGCAATTCATCACTTTAGCCGGTTTACATACTACTGCTTTAGCTGCTGATGACTTTGCTAACCAATACTCTCAAATCGGAATGAGAGCTTATGGTCAAACTGTTCAAGCTCCAGAAATTGAAAAGGGTGTTGAAGTTGTTAAGCACCAAAAATGGTCTGGTGCCGAATACATTGATGGCTTATTAAAGATGGTTACTGGTGGTGTTTCCTCTACTGCTGCTATGGGTGCTGGTGTTACTGAAGACCAGTTCAAAGACAAGGCTGCTGGTAAGTAAATATTTAGTCACGATTAATTATTATTTATTATCATTATTATTTAATTTAGTTCTTTTTATTCATACAGGTAAAACGAATACATATATGCCTATTTATTATTAATCATGCCACTTTTTATACTTAGAGATCAGATTTGAGAAGCGCATCGCAGATACAAAAAATAATTTTTTGTTCTCTATATATGATTATGAACATAATATTGGAATGGGCTTTATAGAACCAGGAAGGTCGCTAAAGAAACGTAAGATCAAAAATACTCAGCAATCTAAAGTTCTGAAATATGTTCCACCAAGAAAATCAATTTTAGAAAAATTGCCACATGAAGTATTGTACAGAATATTCGTCTTGACTGGCATTAAAGAGAATAATTTACTAATCACAAACAAATACTTCAATAAACTCTTATCGTTTAATCATTACCCAAGATATGATACTTGCTGGCCTGGTAAAAAGATCTTGTTAGATATAGTTGCCATTCATTTCTCATATGATTTGAATCAGAACATTAATATTCCAAAGATCAAAAAGAAAATACAATATTACGATAGTAAAATAGCTAATAGTGACAACGAAAATCTCCGTAAACTTAAGGAAGGAGTAAAGGTATTTGAAGAGATACTGACTGTATTTTCCGCAGATTTGTTCAATTACAAATTTATCTCATCAGACTTCCTTGATTTATTCGACTTCAGCAAATCCCATGCATTAGAATACGAGGTTATTTTGGAGGAAATTAAAGAAAGACCCAGATTCATAAAGGAGAACGATAAAGCACTTATGAAAGAATGTAAACGTTTAAATGTCGATATCCCTGAGTCAGAGGACGAATGTGATAACATGGCAAGAATGGCAGATCAGATATTTAATACAAACACGCAAGACATTAACCCACTAGACGCCGTACAAAATAATCAAGACAACGGAGACACAAATAAATATTCGTACACAACATATTCTAAGTCACCTAAGTTTCCTAATAAATTTTATAATGAAATGTCTAAGAAAAGATTGATTTTGATGTCAAAAATGTGCCATTTTGGGTTTATTGTAGAGGATATTGATAAGTTATTCATGAATACAATACGATCATTAGATGCAAACGACCAGGAGATGGAATATTGGCGTGATTCATTAGATATATTACTCGAGCTTTCACATTTTACTGTACCAGCTTCGTCAATAATTGAAGGGTTCGAAGCAATTACATCTTGTAAGCCACACAACAAACAACATTATTGTATGATAACCGAACGACTATTAGAATTATATTTTAAAGCAGATCAACGAAATGAGCTGGACGATTCAAATATATGGTGCTATATTGTGAATACTAAAAATCACAATTATTTTGACATGATCATGAGGTTTGCTGGAAAACCAAGTAACGAAATACTAACATTGATGCATACATAAACATAAACATAGGTATAATGATACATTACACATAGCGAAATTATGTAAAAAGTATAAAAAGATGAAGTGAAGCGTAATTTACAGGAAAATATTCTATCGATATGTCTGAGGATCCACCTGTTGCAGTTGTTGGGCTTGTTGTTGCAGCTGTTGATATGGGTCTGCCAAATGTTGCATTAACGGATTTGGGTTTGAAATTTCATGAAACCATGGGTGCTGCAACGCTTGTCTTGCTGTAATTCTAGCATCTGGCCTCATTTGTAACAAACTACTTAATAAGTTTAAACCCATTGAATCTAAGTTTGGAATTAACAATCTCAAGTCCTGTGGGACGAATATTTGCCAATTGTTCTTGAAATTTGCATATGATGAAACACCTGGCCACGTTCTTTCATTAGGAGTGCCCATTAATCTGAAAATCTTAGTCAATTGGTCATCATTTGAGGTACCAGGAAATAATGGTTTACCTGTACACATCTCTGCAAATATACAACCTGCCGACCAAATATCAATTGATGCAGTATATGCTCTCGACCCCAACAACACATCTGGCGCTCTGTACCACAATGTCACAACTTCATTGGAAAATGTATTGAAAGGGATCCCAAAGGCTCTTGCTAGTCCAAAATCACCTAACTTTAACTCTCCCTTATTATTAATCAATAAGTTCTGAGGCTTTAAATCACGGTGCAATACTCTATTATCGTGGCAGAACATTATGCCCTTTAACAACTGGAATATAAATGACTTGACAATTTTCAAATCCAACGCTCCTTGGTTACCATGTGCTTCCATATACTTCTTCAAATCTTTATCCATGAACTCGAATACTAAAGTAAGCTTGTTTTCAGTATGAATAACATCGTATAGAGTCACAATATTTTCATGGTCTAACTCCTTCATTAGCGAAATCTCTCTTATAGCAGTAGATGGTGTACCCTCTTCTGAGTCTAAATTGATTTCCTTCAATGCTACAAGCTGTCCAGTAGTACGGTTTCTACCTTTATAAACAGTAGCATATGTTCCTTCACCTAGTTTTTCAAGCTGTTGAAATCTATTCTTGTTAGTTACAGTCTGCTGAGACGTGTTACATTAAGAATTATCATCAAGACATTAAAAACAATATTGCAAATCATCGAATTCTTAATAGTTGAAATAATTACTTACTGAGAAGAGGATCCGGTCATCTTATTACCTTGTAAAATGCCAATTAACTTCAAATAAGGATTATGCTAAAAATATACACAACTGGTATTATTTCCTAATCGAAGAAAAGGGCGGTGATTGAAAAATTCATTTATAATATTGAAGTCTATATACAGGATTATTTAAAGTACATAGAACTGCAACAGATATGCTAATATTAGTGATTTCTAGGTGCCTTTTTCATTAGATTTATAGAGTTTTCGACCCATCCTTCTGCACCTCCTTCCAATGCCAAAATATCAAGAACCCTAGTTTGAGTAATTTCGTCATTTTCGTCTATACAATGAGGCTGTTTCTTAGTTGCAATAATTGCAGCATTTCTTGTACTTGGGATTCTAAGCATTTCCTTTTCGACTACCCAGCCCATTTGCTTTGCTAAGTCTTCGGTGTGGTCCACTAACGCGCCATAAGTGGATATATTTTGCAATTGGTTCGCCTTCTGTTGTTTCCGGGGTGAATATCTAACTTTTGCACCGGATAACGCATGCGAACAACATGGGATTACCATAAATGGATATCCCAATAGAGGTATCCAGCATGTTAATTCATCTGAGTGATTTCCTATTATAAATGTGTTTTCAGGAAAATCTTCTGTTGTACAAACTTGGGATGATTCTAATAAACTGGCAGATGAGTATGTCATTAGTGTGGAGTCTGGTTTAGCATGGCTTGAACTGTCTTCGGTATTTCCGTCTTTGCAATCGCAATTGCTTTTTGATGGTAACTGAGGGGCTTGAAAATACCTAAAGTTGTCTTTAACATTTGGGATTAGCCTCGATAAAGCAGGGTGTGGCTTCAATAAGACACTTGGAATAATAATTTGTTCCGATAAGTTACGTTGAACATTTTCAGGATAAGTATTCCAAGACTTTCTTGAGCGAGCATCGATCCCTTTCCCTTTATAGCCTTCCATGTTCAATATGTAAACCAATAACCCATTGCCGCAACCTAAATCTCTAAATTCAAAATCTTTTGATTTATATTTTACCGTCCATAGCTCAATTAAAAAAGCAGCAATGGCAAGATCTTCAAACACATGTTTTTTTGGATCAGTACTTTCACACCACAGATTTACCAAGTTAGAAGAATATTTTTTCTTCAAGGTTATATATCTATTTTGGAATGCTATCTTTGGAACAACTAAATCGTGATTTACCCTCTTTTCGTAACCAGTCTTTGCCCCGAGAGAATGCTTACTAGATGTTTGTAATAACCTTAAGGCGATTCTTATAGGTCTTTCAGTCGCATCTAAATTTCTTAAAGCCATTTGTGCTTCAGGTAAAGAATTAATATTCTGATAACCGAATGGTAAATACTGAATAGATAAGGTAGACTTATGATATAGTATCCCTACTCCATAAACAGGAGGTAAATAAAAAGGAATTTCATCACTTGACTTTATATGTGGAATGTAGACTACTAAAATAGAATCGTCTGATGCTTTTTCCTGACTCTCAGAATTAGCATTGGTACTAGATAAAACCAAGCATGTTTGATTTATTATGTGATCTTTAAATGGATTTCTGGGTATGATTCGTCTAACTATTTCACATTTTGTATTTAATCTTAATTCACTGTTATTCAATGAAATTGTTCTTAAATTGACATCACCGAGGTATCTGTGTAGTATAACGTCTTCTGGGTTCTCTGATGGAAATTCTGGCATTTTATTAATTAATTTACTAACAAACGTGGAGTCTCCATTCTCGACATCAAACACATTTTCTTTCAATATATCTGCTCTCATGATTACAGTAGAATTTATGTTAGGTTGTTTTATCAAGTTTGACATCGCAACTTCGAAGTGATGAGCTTCAAAGTCAACTGGGGTTTGATAGATAGGTACCCATGCATCACCTAGCTTTGAAGCTTCGGAGAGTAACAACTCAGCATCAAAATCATTTTTAGACTTCGTATGTTTGACCATTACTTTCTATTTATTCTAATCTTTTATCAAGTTGATACCCATTTCTTCCATCTCTGTTCCGATGGCTGTATACTATGAAAAAAAAATCGTCACGTGCATCAACTATATACTTGATAGAAGTAAATACTAGTTCATAATATAAAACAAGATCATAAATCGATAAAATAAGCATCACTAACATCTGAAAACTTATGCTTCTTATAACAGTAGTGGCATTTAAAAATTTCTGAGCCCTTCTTTGATAATTGCCAAACACTATCTCTAAGAGCTAAATGCTGGCAAAATTTCAAGACTACCACAGGGTTCTGCATGAAACTCAATATATCGGCATTAGCCTGTGTCATTTTCTTCTTCTTTGTAACATGCTCTTGTTCAAGCTGAAATTCATCATCTAATGTTATTGGAATCAATTGTTCCTTGGACACAGGGCAAATAAAAATAGGATGATAATTAAATAGAAACTTATTCGAGTCAGGTAACTGAAACGGTAAGTCATAATGATAGCTAGCTTCGAAATTAACAATTGTACCATTGTTGTTTGAAATTGCGTAACTTGTGGTATTATTCCTACTGACCTCATTTTCGGCATTTGGTAACGTAGCGACTGATTGAGAAGCTTTTGAGACCTTATTCAACTTCATTTGAATCTTATTATACTTATAAAAACTGGGCAAATTGATAAATCCGGCAAGGACACTTTGAAATATTGAAGAATCATTCGATAAATTCAAATCTTTACAATAATCAGATATGAATTCATTTGAAAGGTTAACGAATATCGATTGGTTGCCATGAATATTTTCAAAACTGGCTAATATCTCTGCAACAAACTGAGATTGCTTATATTGCCCGGTTCTATTATTTTGCTCTGCATTGAAGGATTGTTTCATTTTGCTAATAAATTCTGAAAGCATATTTGACATGTATTGTTGAGAATTCTCTTCCTCTTGCGTGGTTTTGAATAGAAGTAACGTCATGAGTGGAGAGATTTCATGAAGATAATCTTTAAAAAACTTCGAAAAATTATCCTTAGCATATAAATACGCTTCCAATACTCTGTCGGAATCAAATGAAGGCCTTGTTTCATCACCATTAAGAAGTATAGTAAATTGAAGCATATGAAATTTGAATTCTATTTCGTCATGATGAGGTAACCTAACCGGTTGAGAAATATTTCCTACTCCATAGGAACCCGATTTTTCTGAATTATATTTATCTTTAAACCAATTCAATACTTTAGATAAATCGTGTTTCACGACGATATCATCAACAATCTCATTCAAAAGCTTGAACTTTTCAAGAAGAGTTTCATCAACCATCAAGGCACCTTCTGGATCCATTTCTTTAATCATATCTTTTACAAGGTCACATTGTCCAATCTTCAACAAATGTATGATAATTGCTTTAATCAACTCACCGTGATTCTCAAGTTTAATAGCCTTTATGTCACTTGTAATATCGAGACTTGTGTTTGTAGGAGGTTCTGTTAATTCATGTTGATTGTATTTAACAGGAAAATTATTTAAGTTAAGCGGATATGTATAAGCTTCATCCAAATCTATATTAAATTTACTGTTGTTAAGAATATTCTTCTGAAACTTATTAATACTAGAATTGTAAGTCTTAAGGTGCACAATAGACTTATTATACCACTTTTCTGAAGACTTCTGTAGGTTTTCCAATGGATCAATTTTATCTGACTGTTCTATTCCTTGTTCTTCTTCAACTAGTTGTTCTTCTAAGGCCAGTTTTGTCAGTTTCAATTCATTCAAGAAATTGTCACACACCCCTAAAAGGCCATCCGAACTTTCCTTCCCAGTAGCCGTAAGTAAGCCTGTCTCTGACGATAGATGGTCTAGTAGAAATGTACTCATCGAACCTATTCGAAACTTATGACAGAATTTGTGTGCTGTTTATGCTGCTATATTGTAGACTCATTTAAATTCTAACGGGTAGCTTCATATCGGCCTCTTATAATAGCTTATCGATTCATTATATACAGGCATATTCGAATAATAATCTTTCGAACCGAAACCTGGTATTAAATACTTCATTCTATATACTATTTATATGTAGGCTATTGTAGTGGAAATATTCTGAGTATTGGAGTAGGTTGCAATCTAATTCTTATTATAAGTCGAATCGAAATTAGTCCATTAATGTCAGATTAAACAACATTACGAATTACGATGTAGACGCGCTCTGAAATCTGATTATATGTAGCCCTTGGTCCGCTCCAACTCGAATACTACTTGTTAAATTTAATAGGTTCATTATGAATTGTTCAAATGTCCAAAAAATCAGCTTTTACCAATAATTCTAATGCAAGGTGAGTGGGAATATTGAATTCCGGAATATTCCCAGATTCAGCTTGATCTTTGTACTTATAATGGTAATATAGATATTCTACCACACATTCTAATATATCTCCATCCATGTCTAGATTAATCTTTCCTGTTTTACCTTCTTCAAACCCAAGTGTGCTTCTCAACACAGACGAAATCAGCGCAACTTCCTTAAGCACAACAAACTTAAAGTTATCAGCTGATACTAAGGTAACATAAGCGGAGTCAGCTTCTAATTCTTTTGACATCACAATAGTAACTAGCTACTTAGAATATAAAACAAATAGATGGAATAGGTGATAATTTATAAAATGATTTGGAAAGTAAATATATCACGTGTATCAGTACTTAAGGATTTAGGTACACGAGTTTAGGTACGACTCTATAGCATTAATATACAAAACATTGTACTGAAAATATGCTAGCCAATCCCAGACTTGGATGGCAGAAGCTTCAAGACGTGTATTATTGTCTTCGACCTTGTTATGATTCATTAAATTGGTCAATTGAAAACATATATTCCAATTATAAGATAGCAATATCTACGAATACGACACTAATTGCATTAGCATCGAAGTTCGTTCCTTATCCAAATGTCATAGACATATATTCACTTGGGGGAAATAAAATATGGTCTGTCATTTTTAACAGTACTGCTATAGAACATATAGTGGATTATGCATTTAGAAACGAGGAATTATGTGTCGTTTTGAATAGTCAAAAGTTTAGATTCTATCAAGATTTCAAAGGAAACTTTACTGAACACTCATATACGAAAGATCTCGTATTCCTCGATGATACAAGCATAAATAACCCGCTAAATGAACAAAATGGAAGAGTAATCTCTGATAATGGGGGTAATTTTGCTCCTCAACTGCAATTTATAACTAATTTAGAAAATGATCAGCAGGAGGAAGTGCTTCAAGTGCATGAAATCAAGATTTGGGGAAACTTTCTATTTTTGAAGTTGACAAATAGGTTCGTAATCACTAACTTAGATACCCTCACGAACTATCAAATTCCGTTTGCCAGCTCTTTAATTTCGAAGATGCATTGCATTAATCCCTTAAGTTTCAACGATGAGTCTTTGAATATTCTTGTCAGTTTCAACGAGACAATTATTCTGATAAATATAGACTTTAGTTTAAGGAACTTTGAAATCATAAATCATGGGTTGACTGAAGGACCTTTTACACAGTTAACCGCTTCACCAAATGGTCAGTTGATTGCATTATTTAATTCGCAAGCCGAAAGAATATTTGTGATCAGCAATAAATTTGACCAAGTTTTACTTGAATATGATACATCTAATGACTCGTCTTCTCCATACCAAGTGGAATGGTGTGGAAATGATGCTATTGTCCTCTCTCTAAAGGATGAATTGAAGCTAATCGGACCCGGACAAAATTCTATTTCCTTTTTTTATGACATTGTTGACGAAGGAAACTTTGATTTAGATTCATTTTCAAAGAATAATGAACAGGATGAGTTTTCATTCACTATTCCAGTATTTAAAACCGAGCCAGATGGCTTAAAAGTTATTACTAAAAAGAAAGTTGAGTTTTTGAGTCGAGTGCCTGAAGTCAGTATAAATCTACATCAAATTGGGTCGTCACATCCAAGCAGCATATTGCTCGATTGTATTGATAAGCTATCGCAACACTCATCTAAGTCAGATACTAATATATCACTTCTAAAATTAGATAATACCCTTCTACTTGCGATTAATGACTGTTTAAAAGCATCGCTCAACGAATTCAATCTGTCATGGCAAAAAAAATTGCTTAAGGCAGTATCATTTGGAAAGGCATACTATGATGATTTTTACAATGCTGATGATTACCTAAAAACTTTGAACTACCTTAAAGTTATGAACCAGCTAGCATCACCTGAACTTGGAATATTTTTAACGTATAGCGAACTTATAAGTATTCGTTGCGAAGAGCTAATCCAAATGTTATTGAGAAGAGATTTACATTTACTTGCATTAAAAGTGATTGAATTGCTTGAATTGCAGAATCTAAAGGAACTTGTATATATTCATTGGTGTTGTTACAAAATAAGGAAAGAATTAAATATGTCTGATATGGAACTTTTTGAAATACTTTCTAAGAAACTAACATCAGCCATTGGACCAACGAAGAATTCGAGGAATTATATAACTGTTGACAAAATATCAAATGTTGCTTATGAGGAAGGACGCATCAATTTATGTAAACTATTGATTAATTTTTCTCCTTCAGTCGTGAAAAAGTTAAATCAATTTTTAAAATTCGGTGAATTTGAGTTAGCGTTAATCAAGTCATTTCAGAGCGGAGATTATGATTTATGTCGCCTACTTTTACTACATCTACACGATATATTGTCGGTATCTCAATTTTTCAAAATTCTAAATCAAAATGAGCAAAAGGGTTTAATTACCGATACTTCTGTTGAAGAAGTTAAAGGTAGAAGTTCTTCCAATGAATTTTTATTTATAAGTGGTGACTTAATAGGAAATTTTTGGGTGGAAAGTATTGGCAAATTCGATAAGTCATCATTGAAAAGATTCTATAAACAGGAGGATAGGATTTCGGACCTTAGGCTTATAGAATTGAAATCTTTCATAAAATTAAGTGCTGATGAAATAGAAAACGGTAGTTATTATGATGCTTACAAGTTACAATTATCAAAAATTACCGGTCGGTCTACAAATAAAAAGAGCTCTAAAATATTCCAACGTGAAATAGAGATTTTGGAGTTGAAGAAACGGCTTTCAGAAACATATCAAGTCAATTTTTTTAAAGAGAACTCGCTCAATTCAATACTCATAAAATTAATACAAATGCATCAGTTAAAACCAGCCTTAAAAGTTGTCAAAGAATTAAAAGTACGTCAGGAAAAGTTTTGGTATTTAGTCCTAGACGAATATGCAAAGAGCAATCAATTTGATAAATTATACCAATTCGTATCACATAGGAGTGACTCAAAAAGTGACAAACCTCTTCTAAAATCTCCTATAGGCTTTAAGCCGTTCGTGGATACCTTAATGGCGTATAAAGGACCAAAAGATCAAATATCGATCTACATTAACAATTGCACTGACATTCATTATACTGAAAAGGTTGGTATGTATATACAGAATGAGGATCTAATTCTGGCTGCTAATGAAGCATTTAAATATAAGGATATTAATCTTATGAAGGAAATTAAAGAAAGAGCTATAAACCTTGGTAATGGGCATGAGAATATTTTGAACGTAGTCAAAAGCTATATTACAAGATTAGGCTACTAAGAAATTATAAAGTTTTAGAAAATTTACCATCTTTTATAATACCACAACTCGCACCTTCTTCACCTGTAAGCCAGCATGGAAACGTAGCAGGATCTATGATCATATCACTTTTATTTGTTGTCACGGTAGAAATTTCGTGTAGGCCAGCAAACACGTCTGATCCAGTTAATTTGATAGTAATCAGACTGAACTTATCATCGTCCATCTCATTTTGATCCATTAAATTCATGTTGTCTTTTTTTGCATTTGAATTTATTTCTTCTTTAATTAGAAATTCAGAGTATTGAATTGGGGCAACTGAGGTAAATTCGTTTTTACTAGTTTTGAGATCTGCCGTTACTTCTTCGTCATCGCTGCTATCAAGATTAGTGTCATACATTCCATGCTTCCTTTTCAGTTTCGCAGGTCGTTTAATATCTTCGAATAGTTTTTCTGATTTTAGATTTCCATTTGTAGATCCTTTAAATCTTAAGTTAGCAAGCTGCTTCACTTTTTTGACATCTGCCACATTGTTATTTTCTTCCTCATCCTGATTTTGTAAATCATTTTCTTCATGTAGAAGATTATGTTTTTCAATTGGACCCAATGGAAGCATATCAACTGTTGCATCCGCATAGGGTGTCCAAATACCTAAACTATTACCAAACCTTGAGTTTCCATGTAATATATGCATTGATTCTAAGGATCTTATGGGTTTCTGGTTAGATGAAGTTTCTAATCTAAGTAAATTCCTAGGATTTTGGGGTATGTTTCTCTCGACTGCCTGTAATACTATTTTGGCTACTATATCATTTCCAGTTGAATGTATAATATGCGGAGAATTCATAGGAACAGCTAAAAAATAGGGCCTGTGAGAAGAAATATGTGGTCTGTTAATATTAGTGGAGGTATTTATGGGCTGCAAGTCAAATACTTGGATTCTTACTATTATTAATGGGAACTCAGGGTGACGACACACGTAGATGTATGTCATGTATAATAAGTTCAACTCTTTCGCCAACAGATCAAGGAAGGTCTTAGGGTTAAGCAGTATAGAAACTTCCTTATTATCCATATCCTTCACGGTCGACAGAATCCAATAAAATGCATTTGGTCTGTCTACTAGCAATTGACAATCAACTTGTGATAACTGGAGTAGATTTAACCCATTTGACCAATATTCAAATAATAACTTATCAATAATCCTTCTCTTAGGAAATTTTGAAGTTATACGTTTGATTTCACTAACTTCCTGTGATACTTTCTTATTCAACTCCTTCTGCTTATATTTATTTTGGCCCTTATCAAGATGAGGTTGTGTATTTAATAGCTTTGGCCATATATACATTAGTTCCAATAACGATGATCTAGTAAGTCTTGCGAGTATACTATTCAATACTTTCTTAGATAAAACAGGTATGTATGTGTTGGGTAACACATTCTGTCGTTCCTTTCGATTCTTAGCCATTCCTGAAGTCTTAAGCAATTCCCTACGTATATAGCACCCTACGTGATCTTGTGTTTACCCTTCTTTATAGATCAGCCTATGCGGGTAACTCTTGAGAAGAGCGATCTGCATACACCAAATTTTTTTTTAGTTTTTCAGATTAGCTGCTACACTATAAGATATTTTTAATTAAGGGACACTTGAAGATTGTATAATGTCTGACGAAGAAGTAGTAGCGCCTCAGAAAGAGGAGAATCAAGTTTTAGATGATAGTTTAGACAGAAGGACCTTGTTCGTCCGTTCCATTCCATTTGAAGCTACATCAGCAGAATTAGAGGAATTTTTCTCTCAATTCGTCCCAGTGAAGCATGCAGTAATTGTTAACGATGAAAACCAGAAATCAAGAGGATTTGGATTTGTTTCGTTTACTTTAGATGATGATACTTTGACGGCATTGGTAGAATCTAGAAAGACCAAATTCAAAGGTCGTTTATTGAGAGTAGACATTGCAAAAAGAAGAGAACGGAAAGACAGAGCAGCCAGCAGTGTCACTGCTAGTAAAGAAAGAAGCTCAGTTGCTCCTATTGAAAAAAGAAGGGCTAGGTTAATTATTCGTAATTTGCCCTGGTCTTGTAAGAAGCCAGATCAGTTGAAAAAGATATTTTCTAAGTACGGTGCAGTTTATGATGCCTATATTCCAAAGAAGAAGGGCGGACAAATGTGTGGTTTTGCGTTTGTCACAATGAAAAAAGATTCTGCAGCTGAGAAAGCGGTGAAGGAATCTGTTGGGTTGAAGATAGATGACCGAGAAGTTGCTGTTGATTTAGCTGTTGAGAAGTCTAAATGGGAACAAATCAAGGAAAATGATGACGAGGAAGATGATGAAGACGAAGAAGAGATAAATTCAGCACAAGACAATGAATCAGATGCGGAAGAAAATGACGATGCAGAAGATGAGGAAGATGATGCAGAAGGTGATGCAGAAGAATTTGACGAATTAAATAATCCTGACTCTAAGGTCGCAGAAGATGACGAAGAGGAAGAGGAAGAAGATGAAGAAGAAAAGCCAAGGAAAAAGAATAATAAGCAAGAAGCGTTTTCTCTTTTTGTTCGTAATATACCTTATGATGCCACAGCTGAATCTTTGGAAGAGCATTTCTCTCAATTTGGACCAGTTAAGTATGCATTACCAGTCATTGACAGAGAAAGTGGTTTAGCAAAAGGTTCAGCGTTCGTTGCTTTCAAGAAAGAAGATGCTTATCTTGATTGTTTAGATAATGCCCCTTCGGTTGCTTCCACATCATTGTTAATTGCAGATGATGTTTCTCCAGCATACGTCTACCAAGGACGTATATTATCCATCGCATCTGCTGTTGATAGAGAGTCTGCTCATAAATTGGCTGAGAGAAATGTTGAAAAGAGAAAAGAAGTCTTAGGAAAGGCACCAGGTGAGAAAGATAAACGTAATTTATACTTGTTAAATGAAGGTCGTATAACAGAAAATTCTAAATTAGCTCAATTTATATCGAAGACAGACCTTGAAATGAGAGAAAAATCTTATAAATTAAGAGTTCAACAATTGAATAAAACCCCATCATTACATTTATCGTTGACGAGATTAGCTATTAGAAACATTCCTAGAGCTATGAATTCAAAAGCTTTGAAAGCTTTGGGTCGTAAGGCGGTAGTTCAATTTGCAACTGAAGTAAAGGAAGAAAAGAGACAACCATTATCAAAAGAAGAACTTAACCGTTCTGTTAAGCATAAGCACGATATTGGAGAGTTCGAAACAGATAAGAAAAAGACGAAAAAATTAGGTGTTGTCAAACAAGCTAAAGTCATCAATGAAGTTAAAGGCACAGGTGAAACTGGGCGTAGTAGAGGTTATGGTTTTATCGAATTCAGAGATCACAAGACAGCCTTGATGGGATTAAGATGGTTGAATGCTCATGAAGTTACAATCCCTGAAGTTTTGGAAGGCATGTCTGATGAAGAGAAAAAATTGGCCGAATTAGAAGGACTTGCAAAGAGAAACTTAATTGCTGAATTTGCTGTTGAAAATGCCGAAGTTGTCAAAAGAAGAAGGGAAAAGACATTTCAAGCTCGTAATGATAAAGATAAGGGTGAAACTAATACAGGAAAGAAAACATTCGATAGAAAGAGGAAGAGAGATGACAGGGATGATGGGAAAGACAATAACGGTAACTCAGGAAAGAATGATAAGAAAGCAAGAAAGGGTCCTAATAGAAAGGGTAATATGAACAAAGGTGCAAAGCCTACACGTAACGGAAAGCAACCTGAATCTAAAGCATCTCAAAACAAATCAGGATTATCTGATAATGTGAAGAATATTATTGGTATCAAACGTAAGAGAAGAAAGGTTAAAAACTAATGTCTTCCCATCCTTTAGTTAATTTATATAGCTGCATGTACCATACGTAAGACGATTATAATAAAACATAAAACTTAGATTATGTGTAATCCCATACGGCTGTCAATCAATTTCGTATCATACCACATACAATAGCACCCACCTGAACGCCATCTTTATTGATTTAAATAAATAAATTTATTACATTCGTTAATCATTTCTATTTCAGTTGAGGATTTTATTTATACTATGTAATAAAAATAATGATACTATACAGTTGAATTTGTAGAGAAAAAATATCAAGAAAAGAACGATTAACATTCATCATCATCATTAGAGTCAATTAAAAAGCATTTGTTAAACATGACAAACACTTTGAAAGGAAAAGCAAATTAAAAATTGAATTGATCATGTCGTAAGATACGAAATATAAACACAACTGAAATGCAACATATTATCTCGTGTTATATCAAAATATATCATAATTAGATGCCATGATACCAAAACGCACCACACAAAATTCTTCCACCAGATTTCGGCAATTAATTGAGGTACGAACTCTCATAAGAAATAATCACTTCTTTGTTGTTTATTAGGATTATTCTTAGCCGTTAAATCACCATCTTGAACGGCACTGAAGATTTTAAAGTTTGGTTCCAAATCTTCATCAACTTGCATCACACTAGCTACGTTACCGCATCTGTAACAATAATTTGGAGCGGACCAAACAGTAACGACGTCCTTGTCTTTGAAATGATATCGAAACCCTTCCATTACTAACTGATGTGCCCTAGCAATCAATCCTAAATTATTTATATGATTAAATTCACGGGAAACTTTAGATCCGAACAACCAACCAGCACCTCTAGGTGACACAGCCCACGTATCCACATTATCAGGGTCAGACCACACTAAGTCACAGAATCCCCCTTCATGTGGAACTTCTTGGGCTCTACTCAAAACTCTGATTTGATCAAGCATTCTAATCTCGGGCGATAAACCGCCGTGTACACACAATATTTTACCATCAACAATTGCAGCCAACGTTAAAAAATCAAATACTTGGCAACAGTATTTCCAGACTGTCGTAGAGCCATATTTTGTTAAACATTCTTCGTAGAATCCATAAACTTGTGTAATTTGTCTTGATTCATGGTTACCACGAACTAATGTTATTCTATGCGGATACTTCACCTTTAAAACCATGAGTAATGTAAAAGTTTCCAAGGAAAAATACCCTCTATCGACGTAATCACCTAAAAATATATAGCTGACATTATTATCATCTCTGGGCAACCCTCCTGATATACGAAATAGTTCTAACAAATCGTGAAACTGTCCATGGATGTCCCCACAGACAGTCACAGGACTTTGAACAGGTTGAATATTAGACTCTTCCATGAGTAATTCTTTCACCAATTCACATAATTGTTTCATGTCTGATTCAGATAACGCGATGCATTTCTTGATTTGTTCCAACCATTGATCCGGTCCTCTTTCGCTCATTTTGATTTATATGTATCCCAAGATAATGCTTATGATTGCTAATTAATAATGTTGTGAACTATAAGATATAGTGATCTATTCTTCTATTGAAATCCGTTTAACTTTAATCCGAAAATCAAGGGTATTGTATTTTCCTATTCGATAGTATCGTAAGTAAAAAATTGCCAACGAAACGATATTTCCTTACTAATATCCAAAATCTAAATGACGTCTTGTTAGATAAAATATCCCAATTTGGATAATTAAAATGCCCTGTATAACCGCTTCCTAAATTAGAATCGCTTCGGCAAATTATAAAGACTTATCAACAGTTAAGAAACACGTAATCCGTACTATTGATCAGTATAAGGCTAGTCTCTTGTTCCTATCCAGCGAACTTTTTCATTTTTTTGTTGAACAATAAAAACTTACACAAAAAATCAGTTCAAAGAACGAATTTTTTTTTTTCATTTACTGACCATATCGAAACGTATAGACGGAAAGGATGTTGGTTAATAGGGTGACGAAAGCTGCTAGCCATGCACGCTTAATACCAGTGCGTTTTATGGGTAAAACAGCTAGGGTTTATAATAAATCGCTCCCATCTACGCCAGAGATGAAGAGCAGTGAATCATGGGCAGAAAACGAGTCGTCGAATAATAATAACTCAGTGATCAGTAGAGTCGTTGGCATGGCTAGATCTTTACAAGAGAACACGCAACCTCCCATCAACATTGCAAAGCCTTTCACCAAAAAATTCAATCTGAGTGAAACATACGATCCTTTTGATTTCTCGAACGACAAAATGGACATCGAAAAGAGAGAAAGAAGGCAGACTGTCCCATACGAAAAAATGGTGGACCCATTTGAAAAAGCCGGAGTTGACCCATTAGACATATATACCATGCCCGAGATTTTGTCCAGGTTCTTGAGCTCGACAGGCCAAATTTTACCAAGAGAAATAACCGGTTGTAACGCCAAAAACCAAAAGAAGTTGTCGACCGCCATCAAAAGGGCAAGAACCTGTGGTTTATTATCTACAGTCCACAAGCACTCCAGATATCTTCCTACAAGGAACATGTAATTGTATATAGTCAATAAATTTACGTTCATCTAGAAGTCTCGTTACTTTTTTTTTTGAAATTTCCCAGTAAAAATTAGTTTCCTTTTTCAAATCTAATGTTCTATACCACCTCATAGTGCCACTACTTCCTCTTCTGACCATAACCCACTCTTGATACGGACATTGATGCCTTTACCTTTCCTCTATGGTAAGCTTGAATTTTGTTAGATCCTGTATACAGTATAGCCAATGACATGACCCGAGCTCCCAGGACGATTTATGGCCAAGTATATTCCTCTACTTTTTCCTACAATTTGGCCGTTATCTATCAATTAAACAAACAATGTTATCTCAATTAGTTGCTAAACGTACTTTACAATCATCCGTCAGACAATTCTCCACTGCCAGAATTGCATTAGGAAATGATACCCCAAATTCCAACAACGACGCATTCTCCGAAAGGGAAAAGGCTCAAGAAAACGTCTACATCAAGAAGCATGAAGCTGAACAATTGAAGGCCTTGAGAGAAAAATTACAACAACAAAAGGAAAGTATTAGCAAGTTAGAAGATGAAATCAACAACATCAAGAAATAAGCATGATTTTGCCATGGGTACATAGTGCAAAAATTTGAAATTTTTCACTGAATTTTTATTGAAATCCATCAATCAATTTGATGCTTTGATGCGTTATAATAACTATCAAAATGGCCAATTGATTAGATTCTATTGAAAATTGCAAATTAGCGATTTGATTTAGTTAGTGTTGTATTGGTATTCAATATATGATGTTGCTACTTAGTCTGTAGGCATAAAAATCTCTATTTTGCTATGTTTGGAATGTTATGATCATGAACGGATCTAGCGTGGTATCCCTGCTACAAACCCTTGTTATGCTACCTATTCAAAAACTGACTATTCTGCTATCAATAGTATATTGGTGTAAGTATTATATGCAAGCCGGTTTTGCCTGAGTAATTTGTTTTCTATTTTGGGAATTTTTACTTTTCAGCCAATCTTCTATATCAATCAAGAAAGTGCCATGCCTTTTAAAGATACACTAAATGCTATGATGAAGTCCAAGGTGAATGAGGAGGACGTAGATGATACTAGAATGAATCTTTCGAATTCAAGGAGGAAAAATGATCAAGCGGCAATTTCTAGAAGCAGATCTTGTATCCAGAATGTAAAATATAATGATTTGAACATCGAAATAGACCAGAGAGATATTGATAGAGCGGCTAAGAAATACCACAAGGAGATGAAGAGTCGGCGGAAGGATCAATATAGAGAGGAAGAAATTTCTCATTTCCAGCATGGTTTTCTGCCTGTATCAGCAGAAGTGCTTTTTACTGATATTCAGGAACAGAATCCAGAAATTCGGCAAAAAATTCGACCTAGGTCCTGTCAGCAGTCGCATCTGAAATCGCAAAGGCATAGAAAGTATCAGATCTCAAGCACGGGCCATGAATGCCGCCAAAGGCTTCAAGAAACGGAAAGTCTGGCTTCTCTGGAACCTACTGTAAGACGGCTGAAACAAAAGAAACAACTGCGAAGATTAATAGGAAATCTGGATGAAAGTGGGGCACTGAATAGACCTCTAATTCGTACTAGAGAAGAGTTGTCAAAAGAAGCAGCACGTAAACATCCCGGAAGTCCGAAAGAACTGAGATCAAATAACGATGAGAGAGGACAGGATACAAATGAAGAGGTGAGCCATGGAACACGAAGATACCAAAAGCAGTCTATGCGGCAGCAAGCCTTACTTGACAGTCCGGGAATAACTTCTGAGCGTGAAGAGCCTAGTTCAAGACGTAGACAACATAAGCATCCAAGACAACGTCAACAAGACACACCCGAGTCTGCACCAAGTGATTCTTTAAGGCGAAGACACCAGCATAACTATGAGCCAATACAGGATCCGCAAGGAGAAGAATCATGGGTACTAGAAACTGTTCCTGTTCCTGATCCAATCCCTCGTCCTAGGCATAATCGTCTAAGATATCAACAAACCAGGCATCACAATGACCGGATACAAACTAATGAAGCACACTCAGATACTCTGGAAACATCTCCAAGACGAAGATGTCAACGTCACCTTGTTCAACTGCACAGTTCATCACATAGTCCAATCGAACTACATTCTACGAATCCTGAATCTCGTTTGAGATATATGCTAAATCAACATCTTCCACGAGGTCATCATGTATACAAGACACGGCCGTCACAAGGATGTCCGAGAAGTCCTATGAACAATGTAGGAAACGCAGAACTGCAATCTAATCAGAGACGGACCCCACTAGGTCAGAATTCGCCTAGAATATTACATCCGTGCGAAAGGATGTCCTTCAGTGAGGATGATGGCACTCAAGAGTCCCCAAGCCAAGAAGATCTCCCTCCATCTGATGAATATTACGCAGGTAACGAAGCCGAAATACCTCCGTATCACGCTACACTTCACAAATATTTGGACTTAATATCTTATGATCCACGAGTAGTACCCTGTTTGAGGGTGAATAGAGCATTAATCAAAAGTAATGACAAATTATCGGAGTCCATCTTCCAATTTCTGAAATTTAACTTATTTCCGGAATCGATTGATCCCTGGGAAATATCCCATATTGATGATCAACATTACGATGACCTTATTCCTGAGTTAATTCCTACTGATAGCAGCGATGTGCTGCCTAATATACCATCGGAACCTCGTTATAGCCATTATAATGATGTAACGCCTCAAATAATTCGTGATGACGACTACGAATATGCGCTATATTTGTCATCCCTTGAAAATAATGTACATAATCTTAGCATGGACATAGGCTCCACTATTAGAGGTTAATTTCGGACAATAATTAAAGTATTTGTTATATTGGAGATGGATATAAATTTAGAGTTGCTTATATAATATGTCTCATCTTATCAATTTTTCAGCGAGCCTCTTAAAGAATCGTAATTTCAGCTTATTTTAAGATTCACCTTATACTCTTTTTTACCTATTATCTCCTCCATTTATTTGTTAGGTAGAATATATACTAGATCACAACACTAAGAAAAGACCATGTCAGCTCCGGAAGGTTTTCAAAAGGTTAGCGAAGACGCACACAGATCAAGTGAAGTAGTCAATTCCAATCCGTACGGACCAAACCCAGCAGATTTCTTATCCAATGTTTCAAACTTCCAATTAATCGAGTCTACGTTAAGAGAAGGTGAACAGTTCGCAAATGCGTTCTTTTCAACAGAAAAAAAGATTGAGATCGCTAAGGCTTTAGATGAATTTGGTGTGGATTATATTGAATTGACCTCCCCAGTTGCTTCTGAGCAAAGTAGAAAAGATTGTGAAGCCATCTGTAAATTAGGATTAAAGGCCAAAATCTTAACCCACATCAGATGTCATATGGATGATGCAAGAGTTGCTGTCGAAACAGGTGTGGACGGTGTTGATGTCGTTATTGGTACATCCCAATTCTTAAGACAATTTTCTCACGGCAAGGATATGAATTACATCGCTGAATCAGCGATTGAAGTCATCGAATTCGTCAAGTCCAAGGGTATTGAAATCAGATTCTCATCTGAAGATTCTTTTAGATCTGACTTGGTTGATTTGTTGAACATCTATAAGACAGTCGATAAAATTGGTGTTAATAGAGTTGGTATTGCCGACACCGTTGGTTGTGCCAACCCAAGACAAGTCTATGAATTAGTTAGAACCTTGAAATCGGTTGTTCACTGTGATATTGAATGTCATTTCCATAACGATACTGGATGTGCTATTGCTAATGCTTACACTGCTTTAGAAGGCGGTGCTAGACTCATAGATGTGTCTGTTCTTGGTATTGGTGAAAGAAATGGTATCACTCCATTGGGTGGTTTGATGGCTAGAATGGTCGCAGCTGACAGAAATTATGTTTTATCCAAATATAAATTGCATAAATTAAGAGACTTAGAAAACTTGGTTGCCGAAGCAGTGCAAGTTAACATTCCATTTAACAATCCTATTACTGGATTTTGTGCATTTACTCATAAAGCTGGTATCCATGCTAAGGCTATTTTGGCTAATCCTTCGACATACGAAATTTTGAGTCCAGCTGATTTTGGTTTAACCAGATACATTCATTTTGCCAACAGATTGACAGGTTGGAATGCTATTAAGTCCAGAGTTGATCAGTTGAACTTACACTTATCTGACGAACAATGTAAGGAAGTCACCAACAAGATCAAAAAATTAGGTGATGTTAGACAATTGACCATTGATGATGTCGATTCAATTATCAAAGATTTCCATGCTGATATATCTACTCCTCATGTGAGGCCAACAGAACCAGTTCCACATGTTATCGAAGGTTTAGAAGAATCGGAAATTAAGAGACCTAAAATGTAACTTACATACAAGTAAACTCACATTTACTCTTCAGGGGATTTTATATTTCCTTGTTTTATATTTTATGTACGAGGTAAGCTTGTTACAATGATCAAAATGACCTTTTTTGTAAGTTAGAGTATTTCTACATAACCAAAGCGGTGTATATTCTCATGGCTCTTATAATGATATCTGTCAAAACTACGCACCATTGATTACTAATTATCTGATCGGCTATATGTAAATAATCATAAACCCCCTAAGAATTGTAATTTCTATCGTGCAATTAAGCTAGTATTTGAAAATTTCCACTCCAACTGAAATAAAATGGAATATAAAAATTTAGGTGAATCAGGACTCAAAATTTCTAAGGTCATTGTGGGATGTATGTCGTATGGTGATAAGGAGTGGGCTGATTGGGTACTCGATGATGAAGAAAAGATATTTGGAATCTTGAAAAAATGTTATGATAATGGCTTAAGAACATTTGATACTGCTGATGTCTATTCCAATGGTAAATCAGAAGAACTTCTTGGTAAATTTATAAAAAAGTATAATATCCCAAGAGAGCGGATAGTGATTTTAACCAAATTGTATTTCCCAGTGGATGAGGAAACGCCTGGATTTAAATTGTCAACGTACAAAACATTCCCAGAAGCCGATTATATAAATCTGCAGGGATTATCTAGAAAGCACATTTTCGATGCAGCCAATGCTTCTGTGAAAAGATTAGGTACATATATCGATGTATTGCAAATCCATAGATTAGATAGAGGAACACCAAAAACTGAGATTATGAAGGCTTTGAACGATGTGGTCGCACAAGGTCTTACAAGGTATCTAGGTGCTTCAAGCATGAAGGCTACAGAATTTGCTCAATTGCAATTCATTGCTGACAAAAATGGTTGGTTTAAGTTCGTAAGTATGCAAAATTACTACAATTTGCTTTATCGTGAGGAAGAACGAGAAATGATTCCTTTCTGTAATGAATCTGATTTTGGGAAAGTAGGTTTAATTCCATGGTCGCCTAATGCGAGAGGCCTCTTAGCTAGACCTGTCGACGCCCAGTCTCAATTTAATAGAAACCCATCTTCCGACAGAACCTTGAAGGGACTAGGATTGGATATCTTATCTGATAACGATAAGGAGATTGTGAATAGGGTTGAGAAAGTCGCAAAAGAAAGGGGCGTTAGCATGGCAGTCGTTTCATCGGCTTGGGTATTGAATAAAGGCTGTGCCCCAATTGTGGGCATTAACTCAGAAGAAAGAATTGATGACACTATCAAAGCTATCAAGTTGAAGCTAACAGGAGAAGAAATCAATTATTTGGAAGAGCCATATGTTGCCAAACTGCAACTACAAACTTAATTTGCTAATCAATATATTCTATATATGCTATGAACCTATAAATTATTTAAACAAAAATTTGTTTTACTTTTGCAGTCCGTCTGATTTAAATGTTACATTATCTTCCACTCCTTCATCTTCGTCATCCTCATCGTCACTTTCTTCATCTTCAAGGCCAACAACTGTCTTCCTTCTTTGAAAATCTTTGATATGTGCCTTATTTAAAGCGTTAGTAAAACTTCCCAAAGTAGATCTATGACGAAGTTCTCCATATGATAATCTCGGTCTAGTAGTGGGAATACGACTGAGACCAATATCTGCCTCATCTTCATCATGATGTACTCCGCCCATGCTTAAGTTCTCTGGTATAGGTTCAACAGAATCTAGATTACTATATTTCAATTTCACAAGTTTTCTTATCGATTTTTCTGCCTTTGTTGAAATTGCGTACGGAAGTGGGGAGTCTCTCGAAGCTCTAAACAAGGTAACATTCGTACAATGTTCATTCTCCATTCTGAAAAATATCCAAATAAATCTTCTCAAAATTTCTGCCAAGGCAACACAGAAACTAGTAACTGCCAGTTGTTGAATCTGATTGGTGAAAAATGCATAAAAAATCCATTGAAATCTTAAAATAACATCAATTACCATGGCGCAATAATAGTAAATGGGCCTCTTGAAAAATAAGTTATCTCTCAAGAATCTATGCTTTGATCCACTCTGAAGTAAGGACCAGTCCATGACAATATCCCATGATGATGTATATAACGTATTGATGATGGCAAATATAATAAATGGAATTCTATTTCTTTCACGTTTATCAATACGATAAACACTTAATAAGCAATAATAAAGTGTTGTAAAAGAATATTTTAACATATTTGCTAAGTGGGGAAACCAATCTCCAGTATCCATATAACGCCTTAAACATTGAAGAAAACGCCAAATACTCGGTAATGCACTGAAGAACCCCATGGATCTTGATCTTGATGATCCACAAACGTTATGCTTTGGCGTGGTACCATCTGTTAATAAACCATTCCACTTATGAGCATATAAGCAAAAGAAAAATGAAATATTCCCCATAGTATAAGTCAATGAACATAAAATATCACCCAAAAAGAAATCTCTAAATTCAACTGGATAAAAACCAGATAATAACAATCGCCAAAGTGCAATTTGAAGCCACTTCCTACTCGAAGCATAGAATTGACTACCAGGCCAAATGAATAACACTATCATAACTCCAAAAAATACCCATGGCCAATCCCTACCAGGAAATTTGTCAGGCCAGAAGTCATTCAGACTGAACCAAAATAATATGGAAAAGAACGCAAATCCAAATGCTGGAAGTAATAAAAACTGCTTGTAATTCAATGTGGATACCAAGTTAAATTCAAAAATGAATTTGTAGTTAATCCGAAATAAGTCAAAAACATATAAATTTATTCCAAAAAGTAAAAATGCTAATATTAGCAAAAAGAATCCGCCCCATATTTGCAATAAAAATCTTCCTTCTGGCAAATCACCATTCAATGTTTTTCGAAGTGCAATGTACAACCCTAAAATAAATAAAGGAAAGCCAAAACCAATTAATATCCCAGATGTAAAGAAAGGGGCATAATATGACTTTTGCACTTTACTCTTCAATACATAAGAAATACTCTTCAACTTTTCTAGCGAGCGCTTCCTATCAGTCGTTGCACTATCGAAAAATATAATGTATAATTCCTCGACTTGACCTGTCAATCTGTCAAGAGTTTCACTTGTTTGAAAGTAAGCTTCATTGTCAATCTTCTCCACGTACGGTGCAGAAATGGATGTGTGCATGGCTTTGTCAAACTTTTTTGTAATCTTCCTAAATGCAGTTCGATTGAGCTCCCTATAAGACCTTAATAATGACAAAGCACCATAATGTTCAATTATTGCATCCTTTAGTTGTTTACGCGCATATACGTACGGTACTCTAAAATGTTCTTTTTTGACGCTATAATCCCTTTCTCTTGCAGTTTTCATCATTGCTGCAGTCGGTGGTGCTCGAGAAGAATAGCCTGCGGTGTCAGCCTCTTGAGCGGGCAAGGTGCCCGAATTGATATCAGAATCAACTGAGGTTAAATCTGTATCCTCGTCATCCTTTGAAATCATACCATTTCTAATCCTATTCTCATTGTAATTTATATCATCAAAACCTTGCGTCTCAGCCAAGTCTATATCTTTCTGTTGTTTGTTCTTCCATTTATTTAGAAATGCAGTCGATGGCAAAGACGGAAATTCAAATCTATCCAATGCAGTTAATGCACTCTTCGTGTGAAATGCGATGTCGTGTAGATTATTGTACATATTATCTGGGTTATCAACAGATGAAGTATGCCTATTATTTTGATGCAGTAATCTTTCTTGCAACACCATGGCTTTATGTTCCCGCAATTGATATAACTGATCTTGCAATAATAGAAACTTCTCGAAGTTATATTCCTCTTTTTCTTTATAGAAAGAGTTAACTTTCTCCAACTCGGAATCAAGCCATTCTTTAAATTTGCTCTTCTCTAATTCTAAACTGTCTCTTTTGTTAGAACGAAACGAGTAATTGAAACCTGATGGCTTCTGAATATCTTCCAGGCTCACATTTTTCTGAGAATTCTCAATATTTGTCTCATTATTCGTACTATTCCCTTGCCCATCTTCAGAAGAACCATCTAATTGAAATTCTGTGCGCTCCTGATGATATTTGGTTGCTCCATTAGAAGGAACAAGCAAAGGCGTACGATCGTTAGCATTACTAGGGCTTTTCTTACCTGTATTTGTATCATTCTTTAAACTACTTGATGACTCATCCACTTCCTCCTTCATACCATCAAGACGTTTAATTAATTTCTTACCATACTTATAATCAAGGTATAAGGACTTCCATTCGGGAACCAGCCCTTCATTTAACAACTCCCCGAACTTCATATTAAATTATCTACCCTGATAACTATATGTAAGTATACATAAAGAATATAACTCTTAATCTTAATGCAAAGTATCTGAAAATATTAAGGATTCGATCTATGTCTATGAACATTTATTTTTTTTTTTGACATTTGGAACCCCGTGCTATCTGAGGTTTTTTGCAATTATACATTGCTGCATGTTAAATACCCATATATATATATAATTATATAAACCAAATTGAATATAGATACTATAGAAAGACCCACCATATATTATTTAATAGCTATCTCGATATTTAGTTAAGGCATTTAGCCGGAACCAATTACTCTAGTGTCTATTATCTGCAGTTTTTATCATCCTCGTAATCAACTACCTTCTTTATTTGAAATCTTTAATACTTGCCTACTCAATATACATATGATGGAAATTATAGTATATTTAGGGATAATTGGTCCTCTCTATGAGATACCAGGTTTAAATTGCCAGTAAAGCATATCTGGATCGCAATTTCTATTGAGCTTTCTTGATGCTTCTATCTCTGGTTTAATGCAAAACAGATAATGTCCAGTTGTTGGAACTCTTAGTAAAAAATGAATGTCAATCAACTGGAATCGTAAGATAAATTCAAATTTTCTTGTCACAATAGCAAATAGACTTCTTGAGAAGCAGATTATCTCGTAAGAATCTAGCTTAAACCCATTCTGTGATAATCGTCTGTACCAAAATACGTCCTGTCTGAGGTTGTTTAGACTGAACTAAAACAATACAAAAAGAATGCAGTCCAATACTGAAGTAACAAAAACTGCTTGTAATTCAAGGTGGATGCAAGTAATTCGTTCCAAATCATTGACATTAATAAAAGAATCTTTCCCATATTTGCAAGGATCTTCCTTCCAGTAAATCACCAGAAAATGCTTCTCTTGGTGTGACATGTAATCTCAGAATATCACAAGAATATCGTAAGATTAAGTGTCCAGAAATAAACGAATGGACATGGTATGACTTCTGCTTTATTTTTTAACACATAAGAAATACTCTCCGACTTTTTAGTGAACAATTCTTGTCACACTATTTATTCATACTTGGGGCCGAATAAGAATGTTTGTTGTCTCATATGTTTTCATTATCCAAAAGGTTATTTTATTCACTCTCTAGTAATGCTCTAAAATGGGCATTGCTGCACTTCAATGCTGTCGAGTTGCAAAATCTGTTACCACCCTGAAAATTCTTCATATATTAGTCTCCTCCTACTCTTTTCCTGAACGGTGGCTCATGGGCCAAGCACCTGATAGTTGGATCTGAATATCAATAAGTTATTTATTAGCTTTTTGCTCCATTGTAATTATAATGATTTCCACTCAACAACTTAGGATTTATTTAATATCACCAAATATTATACCCAAAGATACGTCATAAATTATACAGATTTTTTTCCAAGTATAAAACTAGATATAATATCTGGGTGTGAAAAATGAGCTAAATAAGGTGCTATTGTTCCTTTTTTTTTCCGGACTAGTGCATTTGGAACCTAAGTGTTCAGCTTATTTCATTATTATTTTTTTTGCAACTAATTACAACACATCATTAAGTTCTTCTACCAATCTAAGTATCTTCTTATAGTATATTAGTTATATATGACGTTTGGCCAAATTATCTTTTTTTATATAATTTTATTTATTTTTTTTCTAAATTTTTCTTATTTTTACAGAAAATTTGCTATAGTATATATTAATTTAAGAATGTGGATATCATATCTACTGAAAATAAATTTAAAACTAAGAAGTGATTCTTAAAAAGATTTATTTATACCTAATACTCTAATTATACACATATTACGCACGATAAATAAGTTTGACTCTTGGTCAACATTAATAGTTAGCTTCATACCTTACATACAAAGCGTCTATGAAATGCGGATGTTTTATCCCAGGAGGTTTAGCTGCCTTAAAACCTTCAACAGCTTCTTGTACAGACCAGCCCAATCTTTCAACTAAATAACAGCATATCAAGAAACCAGTTCTATTGAATCCGTAATGACAATGGATAGCGATTAAGGGGGCTTTTTCAGTGTTGGACGATAAAATGTCGTCGACTAATTGAATGAATCTCCTGATGGCCACTTGATCTGGAACTACTTTCGAAACGGTTGCACACTTGTAATATTGAATATGCTGGAAAGACTTTGGGCTGTAGGGTGGTATATCTGCTGAAATATCCACAATAGCGATCAATTTACCTTCAGGTATATCCACTGCAGACTTCTGATTCCCATAGAATTTTTTCTCTAAAAGTGCTGGAGAATGATTCAAATCATCTTCTCTGAGTGTCTTCATTCCCAACAAAGGAGCAAGATCTTCGCCGTTTTTACGAGCAATATTACTCGAAAGTGGTTTAAGCTTCAGCCACTTAAGTTCATTTTTTAAACCCCATTTATCGCCAGAAATTTCGGCTTTAACCCTCAAAACCCAAGCAGGAGCCAAATGTAAGCGTCCCGGAAACTTCAGTTCAACATGGTTCAAAATCATTCCACTAATGAATTCTGGTTTCGCCAAAAGTAAAGAATGTCCTGCATTATTAATTTCGATTGAAGATGACACCTTCCTATCAAAAGTAGAGGTTAAAAATTCGTCAACAACTGCTATTACGTCCAGTGGAGTAACTTGATCTCCACTACCCGTGATTAGCAAAGTTTTTTCATAGGTAGTCTTATCAGCAGGGTTATTGTTGAAGTTCGATATTGCTGCTAACAAATCCAGGTACTTAGCCTTTTGAAATCCATGTACATATTTCAAGATTATACTCGAATTAATATCCATATTCCATCTAAGTTGCCTTAGTTTATTATAAATATTGGAGTTAGGGTTGAACTTGCATGGTGGAGTAGTAGGTGTATCAATTGGTTTAGCGAGTTGTCTGGAAACACTCTTGCTATTTAAACCTTCAAGCCTATCCCAAACACGAAAGCAGTTAAAAAACCAAGGAATGTAATTGAATATCTTTAACATAGATATTGTTTTTGCAGGCTGGTCTGGTGTGGTTTTTGTAACGTCGTCTACCAAACCAGGAGGAGATAATAAAATGAGTCCTTCCACTTTATGGGCTGGCAACTTTTTGGCAACCTTGACTGATAGATGTGTACCCATGGAATGGCCGACCAATACCACCTTTTTGTCTGCGGGTATTTGTTGATGAATAAATGCGCAAATGATGTTCACTATATTGTCAGTCGTAAAATCGTCCCATTGCATTTTACCAACACTTGATGTAATCTTCAATTTTGCTTCGTCAGAAATGCTTGTTATCATTTTCACATCACTGAACTGCACTTTTGAATTTCCAAATCCTGGTAAATCAAGCGAGACTATTTCCAGACACTGAGAAAGAAGTCCCATAAGCGGCTCAAACTGCGACATCTGTCCACCAAGCCCATGAATAAAAACTAATATCGGTGACTCCTGCAATTCTTTCAGGATATCTAAGTTAAGCGGTATCTGGTTGGCTTCATTTCTCAAGAAGTTGGTCAACGGATGCGGGATGTGTATCGTGCTCAATGTCAACTCATCAATCGAGATGCTGGTTTCATCACGTAAGTTTATGTCTGTAACTTCACCATATTTAGAAACCAAAGAACAATCATTCGGTTCTATTTTGTTAACGAATTCCTCGAATGCATTGGTATGTCCCAAAATTTGTATCTTGACGAACTCCCATACCTTCTTCAATAATGTATTTGTCTTCACCTCTTGTAATTGCGATAACTCTTTAAGTTGATCTGTCAAATTGGGAATTTTCGATACCGTCCCTGTATTGGAAGCTGTCACCGCTAACAACTCATCATTTTCTTCTTCCGACAGCATTTCCTCTTCTGAAGTTCTAGTCTTATATAGCTTGTAATGTCAATAATTGAATTTCATTTAATGTTTGACCCTCGCCAAATTATGTGCAGACTCATTAAAGGCTCAGTAGATACTGAAAACAAGTATCAAATCTGGTTTCTATTTTGATATATATATTGAGTGTCATAGCGAATTATATATATTGATACAATGGCGTCTCCGAGGCGATATTCGAATGATGATTGGGATTCTTTTGAGGATTTAGATAATTCATTAGACAAAGCGTTGAATAACGCATCGAATAATCTATTTCGGTACACCAACAGTAAGGATAACTCTCGCCTGAATTCCCAGCAATCAGTGGGAGCAATACCATTGAATAACATGAGCCTGGAAATAGATCGTGATGAATATAGGATGGAAAATGAGCAAGATGATAGCTCACCATTAATTGCAACCGGTAGTTACGAACAGTCGAGATCATTCTCTTCATCGTCAGCTTCGTTGAATAATACGAGAAGATCGATATCATTTAGTTTCAAAATGTTTGTCAGAAGGATGATAGGGCTTTTTAAGTTGGCTAAATGGGAATTAAACCAGGAAAGAGCGAGAAAAAATAGGGGCGATAATAATGAATTTGCTAATGAAAGGTACATATCATCGAGAAGTCAATCCAAGAGCAGTGCGTACCCAAGCAATGCTATTTCGAACGCAAAGTATAACCCATTAACATTTATACCAATAATCTTGTATGAGCAGTTCAAATTTTTCTTTAATTTATATTTTTTGCTTGTTGCATTATCACAAATCATACCACAATTACGGATTGGGTATCTTTCTTCATATATAGTTCCATTAGCTTTTGTGCTAACAGTTACTATGATGAAGGAAGCAGGCGATGATATAGCTAGGCGTCGTCGTGATAAGGAGCAAAACAATGAGTTGTATGAAGTCTTAAACAGATCATCTCCCTTATCTCTTACACAAGAAGCGAAGATGGTGGCATCCAAAAATTTGAAGGTGGGGGATTTAGTCAGATTGCATAAGGATACAAGGATTCCGGCCGATATGATATTGTTACAGACATCGGAAAAGGATGGTACAGGTGAAGCGTTTATTAAGACCGACCAATTAGACGGGGAAACTGACTGGAAATTGAGAATAGCGAGTAATGTAACCCAATCCATGACGAATGTCTCACAATTAATTAATAATATTTCGTTGATAGTAAGTAATCCCACCAAATCCATACATCATTTTACGGGTAAATTAATATACCACCCACCTCAACGAGTAGGTTCGGCATCGCCGGTTCCCAATAACGAGACATTTGCATTAACTATCGATCAGACATTGTGGGCTAATACAGTTTTAGCTCTGGGAACTGCAATTGGAATAATTATTTATACTGGTATTGAAACAAGGCAGCTGTTAAATACCACGAAGACAGGTGTGAAAACCGGTTTATTAGAATTAGAAATAAATAAACTTTCGAAAATATTATGCATTGTTGTTTTCTTGTTGTCGGTGATTTTGGTTTTCGCAAATGGATGGCCATTGAAGAAGACTTGGTATATTGATATTATGAGATTCTTAATTTTATTTTCTACAATTATACCGGTATCATTGAGAGTTAATTTAGATTTGGCAAAATCTGTTTACGCATCCCAAATACAAAATGATATGGATATTAGAAATACTATTGTCAGAACATCTACTATCCCTGAAGATTTGGGTAGAATTGAATATTTATTATCTGATAAGACAGGAACATTAACACAAAATGATATGGAATTGAAAAAATTACATTTAGGTACTGTCAGCTATGCAGGTGATACTTTGGATATTGTGACAGACTATGTTTCTGGAATGATATCAGTTATGGATACCATGCACCTGAAAACCTCAAACAGTGCTGTGAAAAAGAGAGATTTGAATAATAAAGTTTGTGATTTAATATTAACATTGGCACTTTGCCATAATGTTACTCCTACTTACGAAAATGAAGACGATGAAATTAATGGTTCCGTTACTTATCAAGCAGCGTCGCCAGATGAGATTGCAATTGTTAAGTTCACTGAATTAGCCGGATTGAAATTGCACAGACGTGATCGCCACTCAATTTCATTATTACATTTAGCAACAAATCAAGTCTTGACATTTGAAATTCTATATAATTTCCCTTTTAATTCGGATACAAAAAGAATGGGAATAGTTGTGAAAGATGTGAATAGAGACAACATCTGGTTTATGGAAAAAGGTGCTGATTCAGTAATGGCAAATATTGTCAGTTTAAATGACTGGCTAGAAGAAGAGACTGGTAACTTATCTCGTGAGGGACTCAGAACATTAGTCATTGGCCGTAAAAAGTTAAATTCCAAATTATATCAAGAATTTGTACACAAGTACCAAGAAGCATCTTTATCAATGCATGACAGAGAGAGTTCTATGCAAAAAGCAATTAATCATTATCTTGAAAAAGACGTGGAGTTGCTTGGACTTACAGGTGTTGAAGATAAATTACAGAAAGATGTTAAATCTTCGATTGAATTATTAAGGAACGCTGGTATTAAAATATGGATGCTTACTGGTGACAAAGTTGAAACTGCGAAGTGTGTTTCAATTAACGCTAAAATTATATCGAGAGGACAATATATTCATCAAATCACGAACGTAGCTCATTCCGATTTAGCTATGAATCAGTTAGATATTTTAAGGATAAATTTAAACTCGTGTTTGTTAATTGATGGAGAATCTTTGAACATCTACATGAAGTATTACAAAAAGGAATTTTTTGAAATAGTGATTAAATTGCCAGCAGTGATTGCTTGTCGTTGTACACCACAGCAGAAAGCAGACGTTGCTACTATAATTAAAGAAGTTACAGGAAAGAGAGTTTGTTGTATTGGTGACGGAGGTAACGATGTTAGTATGATCCAGTGCGCCGATGTAGGTGTTGGTATTGTTGGTAAAGAGGGGAAACAGGCTTCATTAGCAGCAGATTTTAGTATTGATCAATTCTGTTACTTATTGAAGTTATTATTATGGCATGGTAGGAATTCATATAAAAGATCAGCAAAACTAGGACAATTTGTTATTCATAGAGGATTGCTTATCTCGGTGGCTCAAGCAGTATACTCAATTGCTTCAAAATTCGAACCATTGGCCCTTTACCAGGGTTGGTTAATGGTAGGGTATTCGACCTTTTACACTATGGCCCCCGTATTCTCACTTACCCTTGACTGTGATATCGATGAAAAATTGACGAAGTTGTACCCTGAATTATACAAGGAATTAACTTTGGGTAAATCGTTGTCGTATAGAAGCTTTTTCATGTGGGTGTTGATATCGCTCTTCCAGGGCAGCATCATCCAATTACTATCCCAAGGCTTTCTATCATTGGCACTGGAAGACTTCAAGAAAATGGTTGCTTTGTCATTTTCGTGTCTTGTCTATAATGAATTGATCATGGTGTGTCTCCAAATTAATAAGTGGAACAAAATCATGCTTTCTACTATTATTATCACTTTTATCATTTACATTGTTTCCATTCCCTTCTTAGACGAATACTTTGACCTAGACTACATAACCTCGTTTCTGTATACGTGGCAGACCTTAGTCATTTTGGTGATCAGTTTATTTCCAGTTTGGGCGTCCCAAGCAATAACCAGAAAATTAAGACCTCCGAGTTATGCAAAAGTCCAACAAGACTAGGAACGTTATACGATATACACGTCTACACGGACTAAACGACAAACACGTCCGCAATATATATTTCTATACGACACGTCTATAGCCTTAATTTTTTTAATTTGACATTATTGTAAACAAATGCCAAAAAAAATTGATCCGTGTTCGGTGACTGGGTTCATATTAGGAAATCTGATACAAATTAGGCCGACAGAACCATTTTCCAAGCAACAATGCCTTGGCCCAATATAGAATTTATGCTCCAATTTTCTAACGATTACATAAGAAAATTAGAACTATTGTGGAAATCCTTCCTAAAAAGCGAGTGATTATCGAACCACATTTATTGTGGCTTCAGAATAGCCTGATCAAACTGATTAGTAGTTTGTAATGGCATATAAATAAGGGGAATATCCGCTCGATTATACAATTGTCTTGGAGTATATATCACAGCAATGTATTCAGTTCGCTACAGACCATATAAAACAAACTCAGCATTGTTGTTGGGGTATTTGATGATCTCTACTACTGTACCATTTATGTTTTCTTATCGAGAATCCATGAATTCGCCTTTAAGTACAAAGGGGATCGTTAACACTAGAGCATTATTTAATAAAATCTAAGGGGTCGGGGACGTTTCAGACGAAACCAACGATAATAAGCATCGCTCCGTTGCAGCGGTTCTTAGACGACTGATGAAATACGCACATAAAAATAAGGTTACTTTTTTTATAGTTTGGCAGGTTTGGTAATTAATGGTTACAAATACGGAAGACTAATTAATATTTAATATACGCACATCATTATGACTAGATTGTAGCATTATACTATAAACATGAATCTCTACTATGTACATCACTCTGCCTTGGCCCAATGGGCATTTTCGACCAACTGCTTCGGGGTCTTTAAGCCGCTAGCTACGGCGAATATTTTCTGCTTATCGGCGAACGACAAATCTCCATTCTTCATCAATTGTTGTTTTGTGAAGAGGGCAGCCTTCAATGCCTCTGGGTCTTTGAATTGCGCTTTGTCTACAGGCAAGTCGGCCACTTCACCTTTGACAACTTCCTTAATTCTGGTACTTAATTTTTCAGTGTTGACATCAAGCGTGAAATTAGATTGCAAAAGAAAACGATTTCTGGAAACTCCTGGCGCTAAGTTGTTAACTATGTCTCTAGGAATCATGTACGGGTATTTTGAGTCGTTTAAAGCTTCTTTGGCAACGGAGGCCACTCTGGCACTGGTGCAATTATTGAAACTGGTGGCCTTTCCGTACAAAAACGTGTTGTTGTCCAATTGCGGCTTGTATGGTCCATATATGATACTCTTAGATTTGATAGGTTGAACGTCGATCGCCTTTTGTCTTCTAGGTTCTCTTGGTCTGGCTCTCCTGGCTGGTCTGGCGCTTGTGGCTGACGCACCAGCACCTTCTCCAGTCCTAGCACCTCTAGGAGTTCTTGGTCCCTTGTATTCTCCACTCTGTCTATTTGGCCCTCTGTTTTCAATTCGAGCATTGAATAATGGATGGTCGGCCACTTGTACCTTTTCGCTTCTGGCCTTCACAGCCTTGTCTGCTGGTCCCTTAGCCCTACGAGCGGCCCCCTGAGCTGCTCCTGCTCCTCCTCTAGACTTGTTCAGCCCTCTTGCGCCCGAACCTTGTTGTTCTGCTATCTTCTTGGTCGTTGAACTGATCTTGTCGATTCTGCTCAAAAGATCTGTCAAAAACATAGAGTCTTTTCCTGACCCGCTTGAGTACCCACGCATCGCCAAACGCTCTCCAGAACGTTTGCACAAATGCTCAACAGCAACTCGTCCATTCATCAATCCACTTCTAAGCATACTTGGCTATTGACTGTCTGTTTGCTTCAAAATCACCACTACTAAGACTCAATTTAGTACCGTTCTGTGAAATTTTTCGTGCGACATAGACTTCCTAAAAAGGTAACATCCACATACCCGTTCCGTATACATTATTCTTGGAAATTACATAATTACTGAAAGGTTACCCTGACATAATCCGTCCAATCAAAGCGTGTATTCAGTCCTAAAAAGTTTTCCGATCCATTCGCACAGTTTGGCCGAAATTGGTTGGTTAACAGTTCAACGAGTCGATTCAAAATATATAGGATATTTCATTCTAATAAAAGGATATATTTAGTCTTTTTTTTTGTATTTAATTGCAAGTTTTTAAAGAACAATATTTTATTTCTTTAATTTCAAAGTAGATAATGTTGTCAGCTCGTCCTGTTTTACGTAGTGCTGCTCGTTCAGTTGCTGCTGTTTCTAGAAACTTACGTGTCGTATGTATAAAATTGTTGAAATATCCGCCGACAAGGGAATTGATTGATTGAGGGCTAGGAAGAAGAGGAAAGGGAATTGAAGGGCATAGGGTGCATGGGGAGAGATATGAATGCGGGAAAATTATGGAGGGAGAATGAATGATGAACAGAAATTAGCCGCCGGGGAAGTGAAAAATTGGTGATTGGGGTGAAAACTGGGGACGATCAATCAATTGTGCTGGAGCGGATTGTGCTGGGAGAGAAGAGACACCGAATCATAGCTAGGAAGATATACTAACAAAAAATAGGCTCGTCCAACTCAATTAGCCGCTAGATGTTACGCTTCTACTAAGGCTGCACCAACTGAAGTTTCCTCTATCTTAGAAGAAAGAATCAGAGGTGTTTCTGACGAAGCCAACTTAAACGAAACCGGTAGAGTTTTGTCTGTTGGGTATGTATACATTGAATATTGACTGAGATGGCATGGTGGTGGTGGGCCAGTCGCGGGTTTGAATCGGCTCCCGACCAATTAGAATTTAACAAATTTCTAGCAACTGAAAAATCCCAACACGCTTCAACCAATCATCTCTACATTTATAGACTCTTATACTAACAATTATAGTGATGGTATTGCCCGTGTTTTCGGTTTAAACAACTGTCAAGCCTCTGAATTAGTTGAATTCACTTCCGGTGTTAAGGGTATGGCTTTGAACTTGGAAGCCGGCCAAGTCGGTGTTGTCTTGTTCGGTTCTGACAGAGCTGTCAAGGAAGGTGAAACCGTTAAGAGAACTGGTAAGATTGTCGAAGTCCCAACTGGTCCTGAATTATTAGGTCGTGTTGTCGACGGTTTAGGTAACCCAATTGATGGTAAGGGCCCATTAAACGCTTCTTCCTCTTCTAAGGCCGAAACTAAGGCTCCAGGTATTTTACCAAGAACCTCTGTTTTCGAACCAATGCAAACTGGTTTAAAGTCTGTTGATGCTTTAGTCCCAGTCGGTAGAGGTCAAAGAGAATTGATCATTGGTGATCGTCAAACTGGTAAGACCACTGTTGCCTTAGATACCATCTTAAACCAAAAGAGATGGAACGACGGTAAGGATGAATCTAAGAAGTTGTACTGTGTTTACGTTGCCGTTGGTCAAAAGAGATCTACTGTTGCTCAATTAGTTCAAACCTTAGAACAAAACGATGCCTTGAAATACTCCATCATTGTTGCTGCTACTGCTTCTGAAGCCGCCCCATTACAATTCTTGGCTCCTTTCACTGCCTGTGCTATTGGTGAATGGTTCAGAGACAATGGTAAGCACGCTTTGATTGTTTATGATGATTTATCTAAACAAGCTGTTGCCTACCGTCAATTATCCTTATTATTAAGACGTCCACCAGGTCGTGAAGCTTACCCAGGTGATGTTTTCTACTTACACTCCAGATTATTAGAAAGAGCTGCTAAGATGTCTGAAACTAACGGTGGTGGTTCTTTAACCGCTTTACCAATCATTGAAACCCAAGGTGGTGATGTCTCTGCTTATATTCCAACTAACGTTATTTCCATTACTGATGGTCAAATTTTCTTGGAAGCTGAATTATTCTACAAGGGTATTAGACCAGCTATTAACGTCGGTTTATCTGTTTCCCGTGTCGGTTCCGCTGCTCAAGTTAAGGCTATGAAGCAAGTTGCTGGTTCATTAAAGTTGTTCTTGGCTCAATACAGAGAAGTTGCTGCATTCGCTCAATTCGGTTCTGATTTAGATGCTTCTACTAAGCAAACCTTAAGCAGAGGTGAAAGATTAACCAACATTTTAAAGCAAAAACAAGCTTCTCCATTAGCTGCTGAAGAACAAGTTCCATTAATTTACGCTGGTGTTAACGGTTTCTTGGATGATGTCTCTTTAGACAGATTAGCTGAATTCGAAGAAACTTTCGCAGCTCACTTAAAGTCTAATGAACCAGAAATCTTAGATGCTATCCGTGAAAAGGGTGAATTATCTAAGGAACTCTTAGAAAAATTGAGAGCCACTACTGAATCTTTCGTTGCTTCTTTCTAAGTTTATGAATCCTAATGATTTGTAGTTTTATTATTCTTTAAGATGATAATAATTCTTAGATGGTACGAATGCTCTTAAGATGAAACGTTTAGGCATTGTTTTCAATTTTTATATACATTTAACAAAACAAAAGATTTTATATTTGAATAAATTTATGTATTTGATATTTAAATTTGATGTTGTAGAACAAATTTAATCCCCACGTCGCGTTTATGCCAAAAAACTCCAACGGTTTCCCAAAGTTCATATTTATATTCAAGCGACGACGGGTGTAGCTATCATCATAAGTTATAATAAAGCATTTAATGGGAAGAAAGTCTAAGTCCAAAGTACCTCAAGATAAATTGGACTTATCTGGGGAAATACTTAGTAATGAATCTAGGAAAATCCCAGATTATGATTATGACCTATTACAAAATGGTAATCCCGATAAACAATTTGAAAATGATCTAGACTATCTACTTGAGTCTGTAGATAACCAATCAATTTTTAATTTAGATTCCAAAGAGTCTGTGCTGAGTGAAATAGCCATGTATGAGGAGCCAAGTTTGAACGATGTGCTAGTACTGACAGCTCGAAAAGCTAAAAAGTTCAAAGTAACATTAAATGATATCACCAAAGATATGAACGATATAAAATTTTCTTCCGATAGTGAAAACGAGATGTCTACGGAGGTAATAAAAACGAAGAAGAGAAAAGCTAAGACTCAAGCTAAAGGTAAAATTAAATCTGACTTGGATATTAAGAAATCAGATCATCAAGTCAGAGAAGATATTTCGGATGAAAAAGAAAACCAAGCGTCTGAATCTGAAGAAATAAAACAGAGACGAAAAGAAAAGAGACAGAGAAAAGATCAGAGACGAAAATTAAGGAAAGCGAAGCAGCAAGTATCCGCTAACGATACTACTGTGCAACAAGAACCTGACATTGGTAGTCCAGAAAAATCAGAGTCTGTGGAAGAGAAAATCGACGTAATAACCTCGAATGAATTTTCGGGTCAGAAAATGAAGAAACAACAAAAGAAAGATAAGAAGGAGAAGAATAAGCAGGAAAAATCGAAGTCCAATGATAACAAAAACGTAGGAGAAATTCAATCAAAGAATAAAAGGTTTGACACAATTGAACTAACAGAAGATGAAATTGCAGAAGCATTAAATAGGGAGGAAGAGAAGGAAACACAAGAAGAACAAGAAATAGATTCAGCTTTAAAAAGTATTCTCAAGAAATCTAAGAGAAAAGATCGTAAAAAAAAGAAGGCTAAGGAGGAGATTTTAAATAAAGAGAATGCTATTGATTCAACGATATTGGTTAGCAAGAATGACGAATTGGTTACGCTCGATGAATTAAAGAGCCAGAAGGTTGTTGACCAGGAATATTCCATTTATGATGAAGAAGCAAATCTAACCCGTAAGCAAAGAGATAAATTGCATCGCGAGAGGCTGTCTGAAGTAGTATCAAAAGTGACCGAGGAGAAACTCAGCCCATTCGATGTTACTCTTAGATCAACAAAGAAAAGCAGCTCGAATAAGAAATATTCCGATTCTTTGCCTGCTGTACAGTGTATTAAAACTATTATCGGTCTTTCACACCAACAGATTTTGTCTCTTTCTTTATCTGATGTTAAAATCAAAACAATTGTTTCGTCCTCTTCAATTTCGAAGTTTGCACATCATGTATTAAAATTTGTTATCAAGTATTCGCATGATCTATTTAGTGACGAAGAGAAGAAGTCCATATTCTTTAAATTGTGTATGAACGTTGCATTATATGAATCGTCTGGATTTAAAAAGACAGTTCAGTCATGTCCACATGTACTCGAATGGTTCGGTCATTACGATGAATTAACCTTGGAACAAACACATACCAAGTTAACGCTTTCTAGTCGAAATGTTCATCAAAATAATTTTGATTATTCAGTGTTGGCTTATATTGGACATGTCCTAATCTGGGCAGCATATCAACAACGCCTTAGTGGTATCCATACCTTTTTTAACAAATACAATATAGAATTATCTGTCTCTGAAATAGAAAAGAGCATTGGTGGTTTTCATTTATGGGATCGCTTGAGAAAGATGCATAATACAATGAATTCAAAGAGATGGAAGCATGTTGTGAAGTTTAGACAGGCATTTGCATACGAAGAAGATCAGTTCATGTTAATTTTAAGATTCATGCATGTTGACAGTACCATACCTTAATTAGCATCCTTACTCTATCAACGAAAGTAAGCTGTCTTTCATATTACTTAAATAGAGCATTTAAGTTATATATCCAATTTTGGAGCATTATTCAAGTAGTTTCTCTAATATGTTGCATACAGGACTTCTGCAACATGAACTTTCGATTTTTCATGTATATTTACAGTAAGAGGTTTTCGATTTGAATCGGTGGAACAAATGTCTTTCAAGTTACTAGTATTAAGAAATGATTGGTTCTTCAAACCAGATTCTGAAGCACCTAATTTCGAAAAATTAACAAAACTTATAAATAAGGCATATAGCAAAGCTCGACATAAGTTTGACATTATAACAACTCAAAGAATCAAAGATCCTACTACATTCATAGAAGATTTCTCCATAGATTCCGATAAAAGATTTTGTTTTTTTATATTGTTAGGCCCTGAGAGTCATTTTGAGAAAATTCGTTTAGAGGACGGTTTTGATAGGGATTTCAATATTCCGAATCGTAATTTAGTGGAATGTTATGCTTGTGATATTCCCGAAAAATATCATAATTTGTTTAGATTCGATAACACTTCAGAGCTTGAAATTGAGGAAGTAGATTCTAACTATGTTCTAGATGATAAAATTTTGAAACAAGTATTAGGGACAATGGGATTAAAGTCCTGTAATAAAGAGGCGCCAAAAGTTTGTGAAACAAGTAAACTTCTACTTACTTGTTTTACTTCATTCATGAGAAATACTGCGCCCCAGATTCTTGATACAGTGATTAATAAATATCTACTAGAACCTAGTTATATGCCATCACATGGTCTCTTAAATACGGCAACGACGAAGGCAATTATTTATGCTGAAGTCATTCGTGAGCATAAATTGGTTGAATATTATTCTTCTAAATGTGGGTTTGAATTTTCTTCCGAAATACTAATCGAAGTTGATGACGAAGGGAAATTGAAGAACAATCCTTTTGAAGACAATATACTTGCTACAAAAAGTTTTCATGTATCATTTATTCATAGAGAGATACATACTTGAGTTTATATATTTAATGCAGAAAATGCATCACAGGAGGAGCGTATTAAAGAGTAAATCGTAATTACATATTACAATTTACTTTTTTGAACCACGGCTAGTTATTTCGAATAGCCATTAGAAGATAACCATTCTTTAATAGCATCAGCATCACGAGCAGCCCAAGCACCCTTTGCAGTAATCACGTCTATAGATTGAGCTAAGCCTTGATCAAATCCTTTAGTGTTTTTAGACTTGAAAAATGATTCGACTTTATCTTTTTGCTCCTTTTTAGTGAAACCACAGGAAGCAAGAGTCACAACAGAACCTAACATAGATAATCCTGGAGGTAATAACTTGTAAACATCATCCCAGTTCTTTGTTAACCAGTCCCATAATTTTTCAATACCTAGTCTGTGTGATCTCAAACCTTGCATTGGAATGTAAATATCTTGAGCTTTAATGATATCAGTTTTTAATAACAAACCAGTAACTTTATCTAAAATCGCGTCATCAGTAAATCTACCAAGGGATCTCAATGCCGAAAGCTTTTCTTCGATTGATTGTGGATTCTTATAGATTTTGAATAATTGATCAAAGGTATCCAAATTACCATTCTTAGCAACAGTATTGAAAATAGAAGTTCTCAAGTTTGGGTGAATAGCCTTCTTGTCACCATCAACAAATTTCTTGAAAGAGTCTTTAGCGTATTTAACTGCTTCCTCATGACCTGCATTTGCAGCAGAAGCAAATAAAGACGATTTCAATTGTTGATCAGCGAATGAATCGTCTTGGCTGAAATTCCAACCAACAGACTTCAATTTATCACCAATTAAATCAATAGTGAATGCATTTAAAGCATCTTTAATTTCTTCAGGTTCAAAAATGAAGGCAGCCTTAATTGTACCAATTCTATTCAAAATCTCATCCCAAACAACATAATTTGATTCATTAGACCATGATTTGACTAAATTCAAAAAATCAGTAGTTGAAACAAAACCAGAAGAAGCCAATGATCCCGCATCAGCGACTAAACCAACACGATCCTCAACAGACAATTTTCCATCAACACCTGCTTTTCCCAATTTTGTCCAACGTGTAGATTCATAAGCTGTACGGTAAATACCAGCCTGATCACCATTTAACTTAAAGAAATCATTAGTGGTGGAAAGATCTAATGTCTTTGTTCTTTCATCTAAAACTAATGATTCATCAAGGCCATTAGACGTCTTCAATCCTAAGAAAACAGGATACAAAATTTTATCTTCCTCAGGCTTGACGTCACCAGTGGCCAAGAAACGGTTTTGAGTGACCAGAATTTGGTTACCAGATTCTTTTACTGAAACTATAGGGTACCCAACATTTTTAGTCCAGATATTCATAACTTTTATAACATCTTTACCACTAACTTCACTTAATGCTTCCCATAAATCTGAAGTCTTGGTATTTCCCCATTTATGCTTTTTCAAGTAATTGGAGACTCCCTTAATGAAGATATCTTCACCCAACCATCTGGAAATCATTTTCAAAAGTGATGAACCCTTTGAGTAAGAGATAGCATCGAAAATTTGGTTAATCTCATCAGCTCTTTTCACTGGTACTTCAATTGGATGTGAAGCTCTCAATGCATCCAAGCTTAAAGCATGCTGTAAGGAGTCCGAGACGTATGATTCCCAAACCTTCCAGTCTGGGTATAATGCATCACATGCATACCATGACATCCAAGTTGCAAAACCTTCATTTAACCACAAACCATCCCAAAAGTCCATGGTCACAAGGTTACCAAACCATTGATGCGCCAACTCATGCATGACCACCTCTGTGACTCTTTGCTTAGTATTAATGTTCGTGTTGTTTGGATCTAATAATAAATCCGCTGTTCTATATGTGATCAACCCAAAATTTTCCATAGCTCCAGCAGAAAAATCATGGATAGCTACCATGTCACATTTTGGTAATGGATATGGAATATCAAATTTTTCTTCGAAGAATTTCAAAGTTTTAGCTGCAATATCAGCTGAATAAGCACCTAAATGTTCAGATCCGGGAGTAGCATAAACCTTAATTGGGACTCTATAGTCAGATGTTTCAACATATTTCAAGTCACCTACAATGAAGGCAACCAAGTAAGTTGACATTAAAGGAGTTGTGTTGAAAGAAACCTTCTTTTTATCGTTTCCTAATAAGTCTGTTACCTTTTCATCCATATTAGATAAACAAACCAAATCCTTATGAGCAATCAACTTAATATCAAATTTGGCTTTTAAGGCAGGCTCATCGAAACAAGGGAACGCACGGCGACAGTCAGTAGGCTCCATTTGGGTAGTAGCTAAATACTTTGTCTTTCCATCTTCTTGATACGAAGATCTATAGAAACCGGCCATCTTATCATTCAAATCACCAGTGAACTTGATACTTAAACGTGCATCGGCACCAGCAACCAATTCGTCTGAAAATTTGAACGTAACAGATTGCTTATCTTCGTTAAATTCAATATTCTTAGTTTCGACGTCATTAATTTTAGCTTCATGAATATCAATTTCTAAGCAATTCAATGTAACATAGTCAGAATTTTCATTAATGTGTAAATCTATTACGACTTGCCCGTCAAATTTAAACGTTTCAAAATTAGGCTCCAAAGTCAAATCATAATGAAGGGGTTTCACGTTTGTTGGTAAAACCTCCCTCTCTGGAGGAATAACTTGAGATGAAGTAGACTCAGTATTATTTCTGCACATTCTTGTAATTAAAGACAGTTGACTATGATGATTTCGTTTATACCTAAATGCAATTGACTTACGTAAATTGGTATGATTAGTACTCGATGGCAAACAACTATTCAATTTATTTGGTGCGTGTGAATACGAAATCCGACGGGTTTGCTGGCAAAAACGGTTTAAATAGTAAGAGTTGGGTTTAGTAAAAGCTCTAAGCAGAGTCAATTGAGTCTTGCCATTGACAAGAAGATATCTGCTCATCTCTCTGTTTGCTTTTAGAAACTAAAAAATGATCAGTGTTGTAAGTTTTCACTTTTTTCAAAGAGCCGTCACCTGGAGTAACTCAAAAACAATCTACGGTACCGAACAATTCAATATTTATTCGTGTGCATGCAGTGGCATGATTTCTACATAGATATCATGCTGGATTCACAAGGATAATGGTGGGAGAATGAAATGTGCTCCCCATACTAGAAATTGCAATATTTACTGATGGTAAGGTTAGGGATATTCAATCGTAGGAGTTTCGAGACAGAATCAGAATCGTTCGTCTACGTTCATTTGTGGCACATTCTGCGAAGTTTGAAGAGTAGCGTGGACCAAGTAGTATTTCTTCGTAGTATTGGGAATATAAGCCTAATATGTAGCTAGTAAGTCCTATTACATTTTTCAAAATCAATTATATTCTTCGCTTTATACGATCATGTTTTAACTCCAATTACAATACTCTACACTTTGAATTACCATATTAATTAAATGTAAGTCATGCAAACACAAGCTCTAAATCACAAAGGTCTTGCTGCTCCAGTCCACTGTCATCAATATTAACACTGGGCTTAGCTAGTGCAAAATCAATGATGTACACATCTCCTTCTCTAGTATAGAGAATATTATCTTCTCTGATATCCCTGTGCACAATTCCGTGTCGGTGAATCACCTCCAATTGCTTCTTGGCCTTCTCGTATGTTGCCTGATCCTTCGGTAACGGAAATTTCTCGATGTATCGGAATACGTTACAATAGCCTTTCGCAACATACAGCTTGTCCATAGTAACCATGATTTGTCCCACTTTCTGACGTACATAGCAGCTTTTGAATTCTGGATCCCTGGACAAAATAGAATAACACATCCTTTCGGTGTGATACCATTCATAACATATATCTCTCTTTTCTTCAAAAGTGTAACATTTAAACTCATATAGGCTAGCCATGCGCGGGTCATATACCTTTGCAACTAGAGTCTCGTT
>JAKTZG010000029.1:0-68888 GCA_030578795.1 Debaryomyces prosopidis | reverse complement strand
CTGAACATCCCTACACCTCTGAACATCCCTACACCTCTGAACATCCCTACACCTCTGAACATCCCTACACCTCTGAACATCCCTACACCTCTGAACATCCCTACACCTCTGAACATCCCTACACCTCCGTGAAACACCATCCATCCAAGCCGTTCGCCAAGATTCTTTGCCATCTCACGCAGATACACAAACACAATTCCTTTCGTTTTTCGTGGCCTTATTTCCTTTGCGTATATCGCGCGCAACGCCTTCTTGACATCTATATGCTCTCTGACGATTACGTGCTCAATATTCTTTCTGATCGTCTCTTCACGATGCACCCGCCAATCCGATATACCAAATAACGGACATAATTCCCTTTCCATGGCCCTGGGAAACGTCGCCGTTAGAAAGAGCTTAGGGATATCCTCCCCAAAGACATCGCGCACTCGCGAAACTGACAGGCCCCGAAACTCCCGATGCTCAATCAATGCATGGGCCTCATCCATGATTAGCCGCCGCACTCTTCGAAAGACCGACCCCGATTCAAAATACCGCACTAGCCCGGCTGCCTCCAGCACTTTTTCCAACTGAAGCACAATTATATCACAATTGCTATAATATTCGTGAATCATATCGCTATCGAATATCTCTACCTCTAGCTCCCCGAGATCCTTTAACTTTACTTTTACATCTTCAAGCAAACTGATGAACGGGCAGATGATAAAACTGACAAACGGAAGTTGCGACTTCTTCTCCATCAAAATAGGCATCTTATATGCATTGCTCTTACCCGATCCCGTCGGACTAATCACCATAAGATCCTTAACGCTATGAAATGCGTCGTACACCGTATGCACCTGGCTCCTCGTTCCAAACTTAAAATTACCATATAGCCTTCGTCCAACTTCGTCTATTTCTTCTTTGCCCACGTCAACCATCGAAAGAAGCTTCTTCAACTCCTGCCTGTTGCTGGGGTCATGCTCCTCCTTTACCTCCTTATCTTCCAACTCCAAAATCTTATGCCATGCAAATGAGATTTGGATATCGATATTATTTCTGGCCGCGCTAGGAAGATACATATTGCTATGCGTAACTCCGTACTGCAAATCCGCGGTCTCTGACCTATGTCCTGCAATGGAATCAATCCGATTAAGGATCCCGACTCCCTGGTGCTTTGCTTCTCCCAAGAGCGTCCGCGTAAAATAAACCAACGCCTGCCGTAAAATCCTGGGCGTATACTTCTCCTTGATATACTTTTCGCTCACCAGCTCCAAGTACTTGAACACCTGGCCCCCGTTTCTCGGTCCGAGCTTATACATGAACAAGAGCGTCTTTATCTCATCTTTCTTTGATAACGCCCTGGACGCCGACAAGCTAGCCTCGTCTTCTAGATCATTGCCGTCCGTCTCATCAAATTCATCGTCATCTTCCCAATCGTCAGAAACGCTCATATCACTTTTGGACTTGGCCCATCCATGCTCCTCCACAATTGCGACCTCCAAATATTTGATAATAGAGACGTAATGGATCACTATTTTGGAAACCTCAATCGGCAACATCTTGGTATGGTTCGAATATCGCATACTGCTATGCGTATTCTTATTATATAGAAGATTAATCTGAATATGCCCGTTTGAATAATACATAGTACGAACCAAATCCGTCGGGTTGGCAAACGTCAACGTGAGCAATTCAGTCACCTGGAATGGACTGCCACAAGTGACCAAGATACACACAAAGAGGTTCAAATTGAGCCTCGTGAACTGGTCAAACTTGCTTCTCATATATTTTTGATCCTTCCATTTATCACCGATGGCTTCCTCGTACGTACGTCGCTGCTGGTACGAGAGCTTGCTGAGTTCGTTGGTTCCATAGAAAACACTATACCCTAAATCCGTGCAGCTGAACCTATCTTTTGCGTGCTTGCGAAACTCGTCATATAGCTCATCCACCATGAACATCCCATTTGGTAGCAAATTTCGAACGGTATCATGGTACTCGCGAACCAAGCATCTAACCAACTTGCCGAGGTCACTCGTACTGAACCTTACCGAGCCGATCATCACCTTTCGGTTATCTTGCTGGTCGACAATCGTCTGGAAAGGCGACAAAGTCCTATTGAATTTATGGTTATATGACCGTGTAGACTCAAATGCCTGGTAAGCTAGATTCTCCCAGTTTTGGATAATCTCCTTGCTGTTGTTTCTCATCAACATATAATCTGCGATCGCCAACTTCAAGAAATAATTGATTCCATCGAGGATTTTGGCCCGCACCTTCGACTGTGCAAACCTGTCGTCAGGAAGCATCAACGAAATAATCATCGCTCTCATAAACTTTTCCGTTTTGTCTTCTTCCACCACAATATACCTCTCGATCGTCTCCATCACCGCTCGCTTCGCCACTTCGTCCGTGGGATTGCTCACAACCTCCTCGATAATTCGGTTTCCGCATACCTTGGCGAACGTGTAGAAAAAACGACTGGCATAGTTTGCATATATCACCCGGGTCGAATGGAGAACCGGCACCTTTAATATACCCTCTCGTAACATCCGGTTGTATATGGGATGCGTGCCCTTCAAATGCGGTCTGTCTTGGAGAATATATTTCTTGACGGTCTCAAAAACGGGTATGCTCTCTTCCTTGTTTTCGCTGTATAGATACTGCGGGTACCCTTTTCCATAATACAAGTTCGCGTTGATTGTGCGAAGGAACTTATCCTCATGTCGCGGATGTGTATGCGGACCTTCGATGGTTGTCATGGACGTTGGTGGTTTGGTGTTTTCTTTCTCGCGGTATAAATAGGAAAAGCCACACTTTTGGTTGGGAATTGCATATCCGGTTGTCTTGAAGACATGCTGTTGAAAATTTCTCCTAACGCCATGCTCTTTTTTGAGATGCTGGTTGATGTGCGTCTTCGATGCATGATTGAAGCATAGCTTGCATACATTTAGTTTACATTCTTTGATCCCTGCTATTTCCGATGCGTGGTCGATAGACACGACACTTTTGCGCACATAATGGCTTTTTGAGTTGTTGTCGAAGTGGTTATTGATCGCTGTTAGAACGTCTTCACGGATACCGGAGCAACTCACAACATCAACTAAATATCTCTGGGTAAATCTCTCCGAAAACGGGTTAACAATATTTCCGTTATGTGTTAAAACAGAAACTCCGTTAATCTCAACAATACGTATGCCATATGTTTCCATTTTTGTTGCAAAGATGCAGGGTTGAATATTTTCAGAAAAGACAACACATATGTCGTCGACGACCGGGTCGTGTGTGTGCGATCTTGCAATAATAAGGCCAATTAATAGTCTAGAAAATGAGAAATGGTTTGCAGCACCGCGCGAAAACGCTAATATACCGTACGAATACTTGCATCCATCACTGTTCTACAGTTATCATTTATAACACATATAAGACTCGTATAGGCTCAGTATTCCAAATTAAACTTGCAATAAATGGTGGACACACCATACTCAAGGTTTAGCTGGAAAATTAAACTTTCTTAATTTTAAATATGTGAAATATGTTTCTCAATTTTTGAGATCTCGTATTTTTTGCAAGAATCTGAAAAAAAGAAAACCATAATTTCAACTTTCAAGGATAGCTTCTAGGAGGGTAGATACTAGCTGGAATACATTATAGGCTATCCAAATACTACATTACAACTCGAATTGAAGTCAGGGTTACACTCTAAAAGTGTCACCCTTGAAATTTTGTATGGCCCATTTTTTTTTTCGCGTTGTCAGGGTTACATTCTCACCATTATCTGTCGGGATTGAAATAGCTTTCATAAGTATGTTGTGCGGTGATATTCATTTATATATTGTCGAGGAAAGTATAAAAAACAGCCTTATTTGGTTAATATAGAACCAAGTCTGCCATTTTTACAGAATGAAACTAATGAAACTAGAAAAGTACACAAGAATTGCTCACATCTGTGGCCCTTAATTCCTTATGATGATGTCGGAGACATTATACTCTCGCAATTTTCATAACCAATTTGTAGACAGAAAAGAGTAGGTGTTTATTCACAATTCTCCCAATTTTTATGATGTTTATTTTACACAAGAGTACACACAAATGCTTTATAAGGATACGGAGATACATTTGTCCCATATTCCGCGTTTGGAGGTATTTCTTGTTCAACGGTTTATGGATACTTTGATGCCAATATTGGTTGGTGGGGAACCATTTAGAATACCAGAGGCTGTCGGACTTTCTTTCAATGACACGAATAGAAATATTTATTTTCGGGGAGGTAAAATGATTATAACTTTCACGTATAATAAAACCGATAACATCAGAAATGATACAAAACTTATTTCGAGAGTTTACCCGAAGATTGTTGCTAAGCTTGTATATTTCTATGTAAACTATGTGCGACTTTACGAAATTAGTGCACTAGTAGGCTTGACAGAAAATGATGCATTGAATCGCAAAAAATTGCGAAGCCTTCTAGATCTTAGCACTAGATATTTGTTCATTGATCTTGGTACTAATTTCGTAATACAAGATAATATTTACTCACTAATGAAGACTTTAAGTGCTGAATGCTTGGGAAAACTGTTGGGTGTACGAGACTGGAGACAAATCATGTTTCAGTTCACAAAAAAAAAATATTAGCTCTACTACTAGATTAAGCTCTAATTTAATTTACAGATTTCTTGAGTCTCAGGTTGGCCATTCATCTACAGCGGCAATGAGTAATTACGAAAAAACTAGTACAAGAGAATTTGAGAATAGTTTAGTCGAACCGCAAAAACAAATGAGCGAAAGATGGATTGAAATAATAAATCTTCCAACTGACTTAACATGCATTACCAACTTCGTGCCTGACGTGCGGTTGCAAGAAAGCGTGCTTTACTAAAACTCTTCCGTAATCCTTTTTGACCTTACAGTAAAACATTTAATCTACGACATTTCACCTGAGACATTTCACCTGCGATATTTCACCTGACGGGTTCGCACCTTAACTATGGGAAAATCGGGTTGACCTGCAAGTGCGGGCTATAGTTAAAAGGGACTTGTGTTCTTATTATAATTGAAAAGTAAACTTCTAATTTAATTATACATACTACAAGCTCAAAAATTTGATAAGTATTTTTAGAAGGGAAGAAATAAAACTGAAAAGTTCAGTAAACCATAGTGTTATATAACTTCAATATATTCTGGCATATTACGTTTCATTACGCTCCTTCACAGTCACCATCGACCCCTCCAAAGTCCTCGGAGTATACTTCCCCAAGCATGAATGTATCGCTACCAGCACTGGAACTACCTCCCCATGCCATACACAATTTCTTAGGTACTTGTTTATCACCATCAACGTTATTACTCAAGTGAAAATTGTCAGCCAACTCGTTAATATTTTGGTGATACTTTTGTAGGTTTCCCTGATCTATATCAACGAAATTGGCAGCCATACCTTGGCCATTATATCCGTCATAGTCATAACTTTCCCATTCTAGTTCGTACCGTTTAGAAACATTACTAGAAACTCCTAATAAATGGTCTGCAAACATGTGCATGACATCGTCTTTCATTTCTGGTCTTACGAATATAGTTGTACCTGTTCTGGTTCCTTTCTTCCCCGTGATAACTATATGAGCATCATTGTCACTTCGCTTGCCATTGTCACTCATAGCTAACGTCATGCCATGCAAATAGCCTGCTTGGTGTAACCTGTCCTCCCAATTATCAGATACTACGTTATCAGTGATAGAATAACTCAAGCCATGCGATATCAACTCAAAACCTGCCCTTTCTAAGTATGTTATATTGAACATTTCATCTCTTTTTGACTGTTCCAGTCCTGTTTCCCATGTCCATCCTAAATTACTACATAAAAAGCATTCTTCTAATTCGAAAATTTCCTAATCAAGTATTATGAATGGACATAGGACTATAGGAAATAAGAATTTGACTAATGATTAATCAAGCTGTCGAAGAAAAGAATAGCCAACAATGACAGTACGGATGTTGATAATAACGTTAGCCCAGCCCAGAAAAAAAAATATTCAACTCCAACAGACATTGTAGACACAACAAGTCTAGCTAGTATTGCTGGTGAACAACCAGATTTTGCTAATTGATAAGATCCGGCTGCTATTCCTGCAAACAAAGTTGACCCACCTGCCAAACCGGCTGCTGCCCAGTTACGTTTGGCAAGGTCACTACCAATGCTGTCTGGGTGTTCGATTTCTGATACCGCTTTCAAAGGCATCAGGGCATCATGCAGTTCATGTCTTGCTTGAACTATTACAAACATAGCTATGCATATTAATGCAACGAAGGTTATCCTAATGGCCATAGCTAATTTTGGATGAAGTGTTTTAGGATAAAATTAATATTTCGTTGATCATCTCTGAAAAAGCGTGACCAAAAGTTCTCCAGAAAAGCATCAGTCCTAATAGTGCGCCAACCGTTTCGAAAATGAGCACTGTCTCTACCAAAAAACTAGTGATTATTGAAGTGTAGAATTATGAACGCGCCAAAAATTGACTGAAAAGTATGATTTTAGTTTCTCAGCTGACTATAGGTGGAGAAACTTTTAGCAGTGATTGTAATATACCTGGCATTAATCCATCCAAAATTGCTATCTTGAAATTATTTCTTCGCTCCTCGAAACTTCCCGCAAGGTCGTTCCAAAGTACATTTTTCTACAACTTCAACATTATACAGACTTACCTAAAAATAATCTGAACTGTATTTTTTTGAACTACCATAATACACAATGATATTTAATGGCCAATTTGTAGTTGAATAAACGAAAAATTGTATTATCAGATTGTATTCGATCGCCATGCAAAATTAGAAAAACATTAGATGTATTAAATAAGAAGTTCCGAGTCCTCTAATTAGTGACATAAATGCATAAAGCTGTATCTGATACCTTTTCGTCCGATAGAAAGCCAGCATAAGCTATCGGAGTAGTTGTCATAACTACAAAATATGTAGTTACGCATTAGAAGTTCAAGTCTATTTTTAGAATATCATTTCAAGGTGATATGATGTCATAATTGCGAATAGATTATCCTTTTTCCCTAAAGTGCTAATAAATTCCGATATAAACAGATATTTTGTTTACTTTTATATTAATACAGTTGTGTACTCGAAACGTATGTATATCAAGCTTTATACATTGATGGTTTATTTTATATGTACCAAACTCACATCAACACCTTAGTTCCTGAAATAGCTTTGGAAGTTTCAGATTTATTTCTTCGTTGAGCCTGAAACTAATCATGCAATCAAAATCGGTTTATTTACTGCGTTATTAAGTAATTGACTACGTCATAAATTTGTCTTTGAGTGATAAGTTATTATAGTTCCATGCTGGATTAAGTACGTCTATAGGATGCAAGGCCATAATCACACCACATCAACTTTTTCTCGATGGAAATATGTAGTTATATGCACACTCCGCTTTCTTTTGCGCGCTTTTGGAACCTAATATTGCATATTTGACCACGAATTACAGTACTTCAATCAACTCTAAATTAGTTAATATAGAAGCATTATTCGGGTTGAACATGCATACGATTATACTGAATTATATACCTGATTTTCTTTCAAAATGTAGGTACTTCGTAATTTTTTTAATTTTTGGAAGATATCCAAAATTTTCGCTAATAGTCTCAGTTGCGAGAATATTGCACCTTTACAATTACTGAATTTCTACTTTCTTACGGATTTTTACATGAGATGTTAGAGTATACCTGTATCTATATCATGTATAAATATCAGACAATTTCCTCCCATTTCAAAGGTGTGGCCCACATTGAAGTTTTTTTGACCCACATTGAACTTTTGTATGTCCCGCGATTTCTTAGCGCCAGACGTCCAGAGTGTAGTTTTTCTAACAAAACCCGCGCTGCAGTTTTATTCAATTTTCTCCTCTCATTTTTACATAAAACATATTCTTGAATTCATTAATTTGCATATGCCGTAGAATTTTAATCAGTAAGTGACGAGGTTTAAGTGACCAAATTATGACATATAGAAAATAAATAAAATAATTATTCTCCCCTGGTTATTTGTTGGTGCAAGATGCTATACCATATTTGAATATGACAATATGTAGTAGTTGTGGAAAAGAAAAAAGGACAGCTAGTCAAATGAGGGCATGCAGTCGATGTCGTTCCAGGAAAAGACAACAGAATAAAAAGAGAAGACAAATAAAAAGGCTTATAAGCTTGGACAGCCTATGCCTGAATCAACTGGCTTGGGATACTAATCTTCCAACGTTCCAAAGCCCGTCACCTAATACAATTATAGTAATAGTGAAAAGAAAGATAATTATTGCGAAGAGACGGATAACGAAGTGGTTCAAACGAATGGTTCAATAAGTAAGAATGAAAAGGGTCATATTCTTGAGTCTCAAATTACTATTGATGCAGAGTCGCCTTCCTCTACTAACTCAAAAAGCTTGTATGAAAATGAACTTCATATACACATATTGAATCAGATATGTTGACACCAAGCATCTTGGACAGAAACCTTTGCAACAGCTTAATTGGAAATGACTCTTCAATTAAATATTTCTGTATAAAAGAAGTTGAAGACGAAAACAGCAGCAATAACTCTACAGAAATAGAAGTAATTCAAGAATACGAAAATCTGCGAAATGACGAGTTACAGGTTGGGGATGAATTAGAGATAGATGACGACCCGAATAAAGCTATTCTTGAATTGAGCGATATATATAGAAATCTGGCTTCACCACCTTTAGAAATTCAAACAGAATTTCTCTCTTCCGAAGCAAAGGAAATAGCTATTGAAGAATTGCTTGACTTCAATGGCTATCGTTTTGATAATTGGGCAAGAATTGTAGTGAAAAAAGCTAATGGAACAATTCTTGATATTCATATGACAAACGAATGGTTTTATAAATTAAACTCTACAACAAAAATTTTAAAAACGGCCTCCACTAGAGATAGAATACTGAAGATTATACCTGATGAAAATAGTACAGGGGTCCTTAGCGGTTTTGTAACAAGAGCCATTGAACATGCAACTCTTTACACTCTCAAGCAATGCCCAGTATGCTCTAGACTCTCTAAGAGATTGCACCATGTTTCTCACGTCAGATCATCATCAAAAGAAATATGCAGCAATAGAGGTCCTTTCAAATTTGTTCAGGGGCATAAAGTCTCGATGTCATACATAAAAATAAATAAACCACAGTTAACGAGAGAGTTAACTGAATATGTTTTAAGTGGTAATAAATACCTAGAAGATATTAATTTCAAGCGAAGTATTCTTGATAAATATAAAGACCACTTTGGTTTATTAATGCTAGTATTCTCTCAAGAATCAAATGCTGTTCAAAAACTAAGACAAGCATTTATTGATCTTACAATTCGAATTAGTGAGTTTGCAAGAAAGGATCAACAAGTAGGTCACAGTTTGTTTAAAAAATTTAGAAACGTACAGCGAAAAACAGTTATATTGTACACCAATATTGTATTCAAGATACTCTATACAATGATAAAATTATAAGAATTAGGATATTTCAAGCTTGAGGGGATATACGATAAGATTGAAAGAATCGACAGCGCTGAAGTGATAGTGAACCATTTTGATACTCCTATATTGCTAAAAAAAATAAATCCTATAGGATTTAAGTTCGTTTGTTCCCCATTTATTGTAGCATTGTGGATAAATCACTTAGAACCTACGAATTTTAGTTTATGAGATGAAAGTGGAATTCAGCATTTATTTGATGCTACACAGTTTTTTATGAAGTTAGAGCTAATTAATTATTATCCTATAAATCAAAAAAATTTGGAAAGTAGTTATAAGGAATACTTCAAAGCTAATGAAGAGTATACTACAATTTACAAGCTTCTCAAAATTATGAAACAAAAACTCTTTGAGTTCACGACTGTTGTATCAAACTATTATGAAATTTTCTTTACCAAAAAGTATTATACAATGTTATACAGGGATACAGAAATCCACTTATCCGATATTCCAGAATTCGTAATATTTCTCATAAAACGATTTTGCGATACATTGGCACCAATACTTTTGCCAGAGTTTAGGTTGTTGGACTTCATTGAAGATAACTATGTGAAGGACTTTTAGTCAGCAACATCTTGCTTCATGCCCATTTATGCATATAGATCATCTCTTCCTTTTATTAGATTTGATTCAGCAGATGATTTAAGAAGAGCTCTTCGTTTTAATTTTTTCAAATTAAATAAAATCATTATTCTAATAATGTCTTTTACAGGCGGTCTCCCATTTAGAATGACTGAAGTTTTGGGATTACAGTTTAATGACAAGAAGAGGAATATTTTTTTTCGAGGAGGAATAATGCTATGTACAAACACATATAACAAAACTGATAATTTCATTAACAACACTAAACTAGTATCAAGAAAATATCCTAGTATTGTATCAAAAGTTGTATTTTTTTACATAAATTATGTGAGGTATTATGAATTACGAATAATGGAACAATTGAAACAACTAGACACAAACAAAGAAAATGGGAGAAATTGCAAGAAAAATGTACTAGGTATATGTTTGTAGATATTGGGAGTGGAGTAGTTCAAGTGGAGGATATGTATGCACTTTTTATGTCAATGAGTACTAAGTTAATTAAGAAAAGGTTTGGAATAAGAGATTGGAGACAGATAATGGTTCAGTTTGTTAAAAAGAATGTTTCAAGCACCAGCAAGTTGAGTTCGTCATTCATATATAAATTCTTAGAAATGCAAGCAGGCCATGGGCAAGCCATTGCTTTTAATTCTTATGAAAAAACTAGCAGTTGAGATTATGAAAACAGCATGGTTGAAGCTCAGCAGATGATGTCAGAAAGATGGCATGAGATTATTAACCTTCCTTTATCGCTTAAAGAAGTAGAGAAATTTCAACCTAACATTCAAATAGAGCAAAAAGAAATATTTTAAGCTTGTTATTTAAACTTAATATAGATGCGACGCAAAGATTTTTTCCATATCCATGTGAAATTGAGACTGTAGGCTTTACATAATAGGTGAGTATGATATTACATAATGAACTGATTGTTGGTTTTGATTTCAAGGGAGCCATGACGTCATGGCCCCTCAAAAAATAAACAAAATATTCTTACTAATGATTTGATCTGAGGATTATAAATATTTTAAAACTTATTATTAAATTTTTCCAACCATTTGCAGGGTGTAGTTTTTTTATACCGAATTGATGATAAATTGCTAAAAAAAACTAAACAAATTCTATTTTTATATTCTTTATGATTCATGCTTTGACGTAGCCATGACAACTATCCGCCCTATTGCTCACACAGGCGCCTGATGCGTGTCCATGGTCATCATAGAATGCCTTAGCACAATGGGCACTAATATCACCAAACTCTCCTAAACCACTTCTAGCATCTTTAATGATCTGCGCTGCTATATAACATTTCATAGTATGGTCACCTCCATTCCAAGATAAACATGCTTGTTTGCCATCTGCACTACCGCATATTGCCCTCCTACCTAACGCGATGACGTGAGTACTGCACCCACTTACTATCGATATCAACGAACCCATAGCAACAGCTTTCGCTTTATGAGAATTAGAGATGATCCATGCCCGTGCATGAGATATGCCCAGCGTTTAGTTAGTATGGCGTCTTCGTCACTTCCTGTTTCCCAAAAGTTGTCCAACATTTGGAGGACATCATCACGTTTTGCTAGTTCAATGTTCCAGTTTTGTATCACAGTACCTGAAACCATCGAATAGACATACATACGCATAATTGTCTCATTATTGCCGTACTTGGATACGAGATAGCCCATGGTGATGGATCTGGAGTGGCAAACTCTAAGTCTTCCCAATTCTCGGCCCAATCAGGTGGGCTATTATTTTCTTTGATCCAGTCCGGAAACTGTACTATTGCCCACGTTGTATTCAGGGATATCTGGCTCGAACCATTGTCCTGTTGTTTTATATCTGTAGATATTCCTGGATGTGCTAAGACCAAATATAGCTGAAGTAATAAAGTCAGTAATAAAAAAACTAACGATTGCATATCTAATTATACTCCTTTCTATCATTAGTTACTAACTTGTTAATGAATTATGGAAATAAATAATGCAACAATAATTAAAGATGTTTGACACTATCTACTTGGAATTATCTGTTCAATTTATAGATAGCTGTCGGAATATTTTCGCCTCCGAAAGAAGAGATAGCATAACTGACAATACAATCATACGATCTCACCATCCGCCTTTAGATGCACTGCTTTCCGTGACTATAATAATAGGAGATTATCTGTGACGTAATGCATGAATATAATATTTTTACTGAAGAGATATTATTCTGTATGTTTAAAAATTATAAACAACTACTTAGTTCGTTGCAGGTCGAAAAATAAAGAGTGCTTGGATTCTATTTACGTGGTGAACAAGGCTTACTTCAAAACTGAACTCAACAAGTATACCCGTATTTTGTGTCTGGTATGCACTACTTATTTAGTCTATATGCAAACTAACGTAAATGGTGTTAACGCACTATTCGTACATAGCCGTCCATTAAGCGTAATGACACAAGTGCACAAAGTGGTCAACAAAGACACGTATCTGCGATTCTATTGTGGGTTGTATGGCTTTTATCAATAGAAAACGTCATGTGATGAGAAGAAGGGTTGTTCTTGTACATTAACCATAATTTATTTTTAGAAGTATCAGTGATGAGAAACACAATTTTATATACTAGGGTAACAACAAAAAACAAAACTTTAAGTGCAAAATGCTTAAATAAACAATTAGGAATCCGGGATTGGAGACAAATAATGGTTGAATTTACTAGGAAAAACATTAGTTCAACTACAAAATTAAGCTCCAATTTAATTTATAGGTTTCTTCACCCAACGGGTGTGCACCTTAACTATAGTAAAAACGTGCAATCTTCAAGTGCAGCGATAGTACGACGCGTTTTTCTTCAATGAATTATTATGAATCGGTTAGGAATATTGTTAAAGCATTAGAGTTGGAAATAATACATAAACTTTCCTATTCGGTTTCTTGTCTACTACTTGTCTACTACCGATAATATTCACTGTCGACAGTAAATAAAACATTCAACTTAAAATGAAAAATGCTGGAAGCTACTCTTCTGAATCTTATGTTCTTTATTTTCATCAGAAAATATATTATCTGAAGGTGGATGTGTTATTCTACTAATCATATAAGGTTTCGTGAACTTTTTTTCTTTGTATGAACGACAAGTAAAAAAAATCTGATGTATGACTATGTGTTTCTAATTAACTAGCCTTCATTTCTTTTGGTTCTAATTTCGAAGACTATGCATGGTGTTAAATATATAATTTATTTCAAGCATTATATGTATGTTATTATTGCATTAAATCAGCTGCGAGGTGACATATATTCATTAGAATATCCGAAAATATCCGAAAAATAAAATAATGATCTCTTTAGCCAAATTTTAGGATATTGATTCTGCCTCAAGTAACTTTCTCTATAGAAAATTTATTGCTTTTTAGGAATATGCTTAATACTCCATTATTTAAAGATCTAGAAAGAGGTGAACATAACGAAGAGAATCAAAATATCATTGCAGCTATGAAAGCAATTCAGAAAGCCATTAGAGCCATTATGATGTGGTTAACGCTATTGAGTTTTATGTTGGTGGTACATGTAATATTTAGTGGTGTTTATGGTAGGGATGTTTATTTAGATAAAGGTAATGTTTAGTTGTGAGTTATAGCTTGTCAGCCATATGTATCAATCGCATTTAGAGTATTTGGGATACTATGTCAATCTTAAAAATTTAGCAGCTGCACTTGTTTACAAGGCTGATGGAGAATTACATTACAGCGACGGTGGTGAGACTCCAGTATTATTAGCATACACTGCAACAGGCACTTTGGTACATTCAAGGCTAGTAGATTTAATGAGACTACATTTATTAGCAGGAGGGTAAAATAGATAGCCCGCTTCTGCGGCAACTTCCTTTTCCGACCGCAATCCAAACAATTTAATGATATTAAACTGGCAATGTCGGAGCTTGGCATATAACTCCGGTATCTCCACCTCCGAATCTTCATCATCAATTATTACCACTTCTATTTCCTCATCTGAATCGGAATCGGACAAATTATCCAACGACACTTCGAGATCAGAATTTTTACTCACCTTCGCGATCCTGATAACTATACTGTTCTTGCCAATAATTAAGGAACATTAAATCCGATTATTCTCTTAGCGTACATGATATCCCTTTATTTCATTGATAGGGAGAAGCAAAAATTCGTAATTCTGGATTGTAATAAGACCATTCTCACAATCATTATGTCTTAGCGCTGTTTTGTATGTGACACAATATTCATCATTTCATGTGCATCACTTCTGGAAAAACAATAGAGCATCTTAAATAATGTTGTATTTGTCAATTCTATCGGAAGCCATTCAAGAAAATTCGAAGGTTGACATTTGTCAAATGATAAGGGAAAAACTCTTTTTTTATTTTTTTGCAATTTCAACCTTGTGCGGCATCTTTACAATCTGCAGCCACAGTGGATAAAAAGTCTCTTTATTGTTGTGGGACATTCATTGAAGCCAACCGCGCTTTTGTGTGAAAATTGTACCACAAGAGCCACCGTTCGTGATAGGTTACTTCGCTTTACTTCGGTACCGGGATCATCCGGAAGCAACTTTAATGGGTATCATAGTAGATATGCTCAATAATTACCTCGACTCGGAGACCATGAGTCGTGATGAAATTGTATCAGAAATCCAAGGAAAGAGATGCAGCCAGCAAGTAAGCTATAAATGTCTTTGAAAATGTTGGTCAACTTCACAACACAACAGAAATTGCAAGTGTGGGGTGGATGTGGTGCTGTGATAGAATCAGGTGCAGATTTTTAATCAATACCTTGTATGAAGTACATCATGGTTTTGTTAGAGGAGGTCGACAAATACAACACGTCAAGTATGCTCTTGAGGAAACAATGATCAATCGGGTTTTTTGGATTGATAAGTTCTGGAGTGTGTGTATGAGCTACTTTGAACAATCTTTACTCTGTACTTATGGTTTATATATCTATATAGTTTTTGAAAATAATCCTGAATTCCGTCTGCTCAATAACCTAAAACATTGCAACTGTTGACTTTTTAGTGATTGAGAAACCTGACTAAAATCTAAGATATTACATATTTTTATCAGGCACTTTCATTTATATTATTATAAATAAATTACTTTAAGAGTTATTTATGTGGCAAATCCAAGCAAGGGAAGTGTAGAAGTAAACACTGGTTTTGTTCTACTTCGTGTTACATAAAATGAGAAATCCTATTGAGTAGACTAATGCATTCAACAAGTGTAGCATAAAGGTGGTCTATTATCTGATCAGCTTCCTAATTTGCCTGTTGTAAATGTAGTTGCAAAGTGTTTATTATACTTAATAAATATATCAGTTGTCTATTGTTATGCTAATTTTTTGTCTTGCTTAATTTGCTCTCGATTAGTTATTATGTCGCAACCTACTAAATGCGGGAAAAGTCGATCCTTTGTCTATCCGGGGAAGAAACCAGACAATCTATTATTCAATCACCGTTAGGATGTTTCTGGTCTGAACAGTCCTCCATTCCCCGCTCATTTGTGTCGAGTACGTATCTCCTCTACTGTTAGGATAAACGCCTAGGTTCCATCCCCAAGATATCCTGGTGCAATACTTATAGTTGACAATTCAGAAAAGGGGACTTCCCTATTGCTCTTGTGTAGATATGTTATAATTTCGAGGTTTCCCACGAACCTTCTGCTCTATTAGAACACTAATTTCATTGCATTTCAGCAATGCCTAACTTCAACAGAATGAATGATTATTTATTACCAGAAGAAAGCAATGTAGTTAAAGAACATGCTAGCACAATATGACATATGAGATTATTATTTTTGAGCCAGCAGTTTTCCTAATCATTATTTAGACAATAAGCTTTAGATGTATGATATCATCTACAAAGTCAAACTTTTGAATAGACGACATCTACTGCGATAGTTGAAATATTGGTCTTGTCATAGAATCTAATTCCTTAATAATACTAATAAATAAAAGATTGGAAATATCCAATTTCTGAAAAAAACGTTTAACTGTGTAAAATTCAAACATAAGTTTACCGTAGTTTTGCAAATCTTGTAATTTATCACCGATAAGCACATTATTCAGCGCCTCATCAAATAAAGAACAGGAAATGAGCTTTGCTAAATTGGATAAGTCTACTAGGAATAAAGGATTAAATGAGTTTTGACAACATTTGTCCTTTCGATCTGGTTGTTTAGCTCTTCATTACGAAAAAATTTAGTTTGGTAGTATTACAAATAACGCAATATAGAGAATATAAAACATGGTAGTATATTGTGATGCGTTAACTAAATCACGCACTGAGATTTGGAACCACAGTTCTACTGCAGAATGGAAAATTTTTTATACTTACATATATCCCAACCTTATTCTTTGATATTCCCTCCTGTTTGCATTTCAGTATTCTACTAATTCCGTTAAGTTCGAATGTAGCTTAAATGAGCCTGAGTCAGGAGACTTTGCAAAACAATATAGCCAAATGCCGAATTATTTCAGATTTTTCTTCCTATAAGTTGTTCTATTCTCCTCTATCTCCGAAAAAGAATTTCGATATTTATAAAGAAGTTAAAATCGGTACTACTTAAAGAAGAACAATAATGAATGAAAAGTTAGAAATCGTTGACACGTCTCATGAAGCAGAGTCAGATGTTTACAACGAATCAATACAAAGTGCTTATTTACAACAGAAATAATGGAGAAAGTATTGAGCTAGTTAAAGATTGGACTGATGAAGAAGAAAGAAAGCTTCGCTGGAAACTTGGTTTCACGCTCATGCCTATTCTTTGGCTTGGGTTTTTCGCTTTACAAATGGACAGAGGTAATCTTGGCAATGCGAAAACTAGTACTCTTTTGGAGGTTATCGTTATGAACCAGAACCAATTCAACGTTGGTTCTCAGATAATGAATGCAGGTACAGTCATTTTCGAAATTCCTAGTAATATTATACTTCAGAAAGTAGGGCCTAGAAACTGGTTGAGCTGTCAAGTTATCCTTTAGAGTCTTGTAGCTACTTTCCAAAGTTTTAATAGCAATTATGCACTATACCTTGCGACCAGGTTACTTTTAGGAATTTTCGAATCTGGGTATATTCCGGGATCGCTATACATGATATCTAATTGGTGGACTAGGAAAGAATTAAGCCTCAGGCATACTATATTTTTTCACAGGGAATTTAATCGCTGCAGCAGTATGTCCTCTTATAAGTGCAGCCATTTTACGAGATCTTACAGATACACAGGGTTGGAGTGGTTCGAGGTGGTTGTTCATGATACAAGGTTTAGTAACTCTTTTCATCGGGATTGTGTATGTATTGACGATTCCGGAATCTCCTGACAAGCCTTTGCCCTTCTGGACTAAGAAAATAAGGTATTTTAACAGTAGAGAGGGTTACATTTTAAAAACCAGAGTCTTATTAGATGATCCCAATAAGTTTATTACGAAAAGGAACATTGTTTTTAGCGACGTTAAAGAGGCATTCTTACAATGGAGAATTTGGGTTCATTGGGTCATAACTCTTATCAATACTCAAGACCTGTCGGCAATAAGTGTCTATACTCCTTCGATTATAAATTCCTTTGGTTTCGATACTTTTAAAAGCAATGCATATTCTTCGATCGGATCCTGGATTACTGTCGTGGCGGCATTAGTTGCTTCTACATATCTGATAAAACAGAGGCTAGAGGGCTAATTGTTTTGGTTAGTTCAATTTGTCAAGCTTCTATGGCGATTTTGTTAAGGGCCATGCCAATAACTTATTCTAAAAACAGAAAATTTGCAATTATTACGTTGTTTAACGCTTTTACTATACAACATATTTTGAACACCAGTTGGTTAAGTGTCAATATTCAACCACCCGTCACACGTAATATAGGAATGGCCATTCTAATTATGGGTGCAAATACGAGTGGGATAACTGGAGGTCAAATACTTAAAGGTAGTGATGCATCATTGTATAATAAGGGGTTTTCTGCTATTCTAGTTTGTCAAGTAGTCGCTGTAATCATTGTAGCTTTCAAATTCTTCAATATATTCTTTCTAATAGGAAACTAGATTTGAAATATGAGAAGACCGAAGCTTTCAATGTATCTTCGGAGTCTAGTACTATACCTGAAAATTTAGATGATAAAAAATAGAGTTATTCCTTGTGGGAAGGAGAAAACTAGGAGACCGAGTTGATTCAGATTTGATAAAAGGCCAGTTTCCTGAATATCTGCTTCGTGATACAGACTTGAGCAAATAAGGAAAGAGAAGTTCTTTAGATACTGTCCAAAGAAACTTTAAGATTTGTCCATAGACATTTTAAGATTTAAATCAAGCTGAGTATTTTAAGGTTTGTAGTCAAGAAAAGTTAGAGAAAGGAAGATAGTTGCCTCAGTGTCTTTCCATTCTATATCTTCAGTCTAGGATCTCTTCCTAAACATCCTTACATATTGAAACGTAATAGTAGAATTAAGATATTTGGTAGTTCACTAGAATTTTCTGCAAATCTAGAATCAGAAATTTATACGGGCTGACATATATATATATCATATGGGTGTTTTCTTGTACGTTAAATATATAAGGCCATGAATATTTAATTCTGCGAGTGCTGCAAGCGTTGACCGTATGCCTTAAAAAGGTGATATAAGGCGTGAGATGTCGAACTTATTGGGATTCTGATAAAGGTAGTGTGAATACCTAAAATATAAGGAAGGATACTTATGTATTTAATATTCCAGATATACTGGAGTTATATATCAATACTAGTAGCTATAGAAGTAGTTAAGTAATCGATCTACCTATCGATAGCTTTTTAGGACAACCTTAATTAAGTATATTATGCTTAATTACTGTTCGTTGTTTAGAGAAGATCAACTTTTTCTTGAAGATTCATTCCTAATTTATATTCCTATTTCGTTTCAACCTATTAAAGTTATTTCCATATCCTGGTACGACTATCAGTATCACTATCATAACTATTTATGGTTCTTACAATGATTTGTTTCAGAATCAGTATAGATTCTGATAGTGATACAAAACCAACAGAACTTACAAGCAATTTCACCTATTCTCAAGAGGCCGCATGGCCTTATTGTACACAATGACGTGATCGACTGTCAACGGCAGATATTGCTGTACCTTCTATTCTTGTACCGTGTCAATTTGTCATCTTCTGCCTTCGTTTCTCTCAGTAAAGTACTAAAGTTTGTTGATTCAAGTGCTGACATATGCCGTAGCTCATTTATACTCGTAGACTCATCATCTTTTGCAACAAGGAACTGTTATTTACTAGCAGTTCTAAACGGCTGCTAACCGAAACAAGTCGTTCAAAGTAAGTATGGGCTATTTAATTCTGCTTTTAACTACGGGTTTACCTTAAGGTTAGTAAGAGTCAGCTTAATGCATCTTGAGCGGCCTCACGATATGGGCGATGACCCACAATTCTTACAGAAAATGGAAGTATTATAAATTATTCGCTGTTGATTAATTTTTATAGAACTACAATTCTCTATAAATAAAATTAAACTATATTCACTAATACAAATCATACTACTTATAATTTAGAAGCAATTTGGTAGAAAGACTTACCTTGAATATGAGCAATCTCTAATTCCAACTTAGTTGGTTGTCTCGAGCCATCTTCACCGGCAAAGGTACCGTCATCCCATGCAGAAGAGCCGTGAAGTTCTTCCAAGTTGGTGAGTTGCGCGAAGGTGTTAGCATAACATAATGAAACGTAATAATACCGTGGTTGGTCAAGACAGATAAAGCATTAATAGCGGTGGTCTCTTGTTCACCGCCTGGAGAACGGTGGAGACAAAAATACAGCAACCTTACCGTATAAAGCACCCTTGACTAATAAACCACCAGTTGCATCCCAGAATGCCTTGGATTGAGCTGGATAGTTACCATATCTCGTGGATATACCAAACAAGAAAGCATCGTTAGTAGCAATTTGATAATTTGGCTTGGCTGGAGCATGTAACTGGGCTAAGACTGCATCACTTAAAGTTTCTGAGACTTGTAAGATGTCGGCAGAAACACCAGCGGACTCCACACCTCGCTTGACTTCTTCAGCCATGATAGCGATTTGGTGATGTTCAGAGGTGTAGACAGCAACAAAACATAAAATCCGACCGTAACAAAATACAAAAATACAAAAATACAAAAATATCGACAAGTACACCCCACCACACCTTCCTGTGTCGACTATGTAACGCGTGTCGAGTACGTAGACTTTGTGATTAATTCGGCAACGAAGAAAGTGTGAATATAAAGTCTTTGGCCATATATCTAATGCCTTAACTTAAAAAAATACAATGCGGGGACTAGCTATAGTTTCATGACAAGGATAGTGATATTATTTGATTAAAGGTATCTCAAACGCATCTGAAAGAAGATAGGGTCAAAAAAGATCAAATAAAAATAGTATTTCGCCGTAAATTGAAATGGCATCGGTGTGACCTTCTCATATAAGCGGAACTTTCGGACTACGCAAATAAACGCGATGGCCCTGATACTTCTCGGTATCAATTATCCTTAGAAATGTAAGCCAAAAATATGGAAATCACATATAAAGTGGGCAATCTCCTTGATAATCTTGGACTTTAGACTAATTTTTATTACAAAGAACGAAGTAAAACATGTCAGGTATGTATTAAGTAGTGAGAAATAATGTATCCATAAACAAGACTAACGAAATATTTGAATACAAATATCATCCAAAGAAACAAGCCACCATTGTAACAGCACCTTTCTCAGGGGGGACAACCAAAAGGTGGAGTGGAATTAGGTCCAGATTATATCTTAAAAGCCGGATTTCAAGAACAACTTCAATCGTTAGGGTGGGATGTTGAATTAGAAAAACCGTTAGAAAGTATAAATTATGAGAAAAGTAAAAGTGATGAGAAGGACGAATATTGTATCAAGAATACCAAAATTGTGAGTGACTGTTGTGAAAAAATTCATACTTCTGTCAAGAGCATTGCAGATAATGGAAGATTACCTTTCACTGTGGGTGGAGATCACTCTATTGGCACGGCCACTGTGAGTGCTATGTTGGAACACAACCCAGATACATGCGTATTATGGGTCGATGCACATGCGGATATAATCACTCCTAAGACAACAGACCTGGGAAACTTGCATGGTTGTCCTTTATCATTTGTCATGTGATTAGACAGTGATTCATATCCAGAAGAATTTAATTGGGTACTGCACTTATTGAAAGCCAACAAAATTGTGTACATAGGTTTGAGGGATGTAGATGAGGGAGAGAACCGTATTTTGAAAGAAAACAACATAGCGGCATTTTCCAAGTATCATGTCGATAAATATGGTATTGGAAAGGTCGTTGATATGGCATTAGACAAAATTAATCCAAATAGAGACAGTCCTATTCATTTATCATACGATGTTGATGCAATCGATCCATCATTTGTGCCAGCAACAGGCACAAGAGTTGAAGGTGGGTTAACTCTAAGAGAGTGTATGTTCGTTGCAGAGGCGGTTGCGGAGACTGGGTTATTGTCTTCCTTAGATTTTGTAGAAACAAAACCTCTATTGGGAGAAAATGACAACCATGTATTAGACACTGTCAGTACTGCTTGTGCTATAGGAAGATGTGTCTTAGGTCAAAAATTATTATAATTGACTTCATGTTTATATAATTTGATTAAACTATTATCTAATTATTTCTAAATACAAAGTAACTCATTTTATTCTAATGATGAAATGGATATTTATCATAGCAGAATCAATAATGAATATTGGATCTTATTAACATGGTTGATTATCTCTTTCTACTTAATTCAAGAAGTCACTTTCAATGATGTTTGATTTATCACACATTTCTCTAAAGATTCCCTTATGATTAAATAATGCCAAAGGCTTATCAAATTCCTTGACAGTGCCTTTATCAAGAACTAAAATTTTATCATATTGAATTATAGTTCTTAATCTATGTGCAATACACAATATGGTACAATTCTTAAAATCTTTGGCTATCGTTGATTGTATTTTTGAATCTGTCTCATAATCTACTGATGATGTAGCTTCATCCAAAATAAGAATTTTACTATTTCTTACCAGTGCTCTAGCACATGAAATCAACTGCTTTTCACCGAGGAGTAATTAATACCATCCTCTTCTACAACGTGATTCAAATGAAACTTACTATTTAACTCATCTTCAGAGTTCAGTTGCATAATTTCCCTTTCAGACATACTTATTAGACCCACTTTCATTAAAGCATCCAAAATGAGAGTATCATCAGCTTCATTGAAAGGATCTAAATTCCTCCTAATAGTACCAGTAAAAAGGATTGGGTCTTGTGGAATAATAGATAATCTAGATCTTAATTCACGAAGTCCAAGCGTCGAAATATCTATTTGGTCGATATAAATCTTTCCAGTTTGAAGTTCATTTAACCTAAACATACAAGTCATAATTGATGATTTTCCTGCTCCTGTTCTACCACATATTCCAATCTTTTCATTTGATTTTATTTTCAAATTTAAATTATTTAATACCATTGGCAACCCTTCCCTATAACACATAGAAGCATCCACAAACTGAATCTCTCCTTTAGCAGGCCATTCTGGTTTTGGTTCTGTCTCCACTATTTGGTATGAAGCTTCCTGAACCAAATTATTGCATAATCATTTAGTCTTTCCATTGAATTCATTTCATTTTCGACTCTTGTAATAGATCTCATTAGCTGAACTAGCTGGGTAGTGATTTGCAAGATATATGATAGCAACAACCCTACTGATGAAGCATTAATATTAAATACTGATTGTACACATAAAATGGTTATTATAAGGGCAAAGATAGACGCAATTAATGTCAAGTGTATACCTAACCATCTCTGATTAGTGATACTTATGAAGTAAGCCTCGTTCATTTTATCAATTAGATCGCTTAATCTTTTGTTAAAAACATCTTGGACTTGATATATTTTTAAAGTGTCCATACCACCTAAGATTTCCCCAAATATGCTATACACAAATGATCTTTGTACTGATTCCAATCTTTTAACTTCTCGTGAAGATGCCTGATAGTAACTTATCATGAAAACGAATATAGCAGCTAATGGCGGAAGAGATATAGCAAACCATGGCAAATATATAATGCATAATATTATAATACCAATGATAGTTGAAAGTGTATAGCTTGTAATTCTTAATTGATTCCCAATTTCATTATCCAATATTTCTGTGTCTCTAGAAAATCTATTTAAAACTCGTCCGATTGGAGTAGTATCTAAAAATGACTTTGTAGTATGTAAAATATTCTTGGTGCTCATCAAACTTAACTTCAAGGAAGCGGTGTTCATTAGATAAACAAGGCTTAATAATTCGACAACTAAGAAAATCACAGATAATATCGAAAACATAACATAAAGGCCAATATAGAAATTGGAAGACTTATTGAACTTATGGTCCACCCAGAAAGATAGCCATACATTAGAAAATAGTTGCGAAAATGTTGCAAAAACAGTGTTTGAAAAGTAAAGCGCACACCAACCAAATGTTCCTAATACTCCTGATCCAAATTTTAGATAATTCTTGTAAATCTGTAAACTAAGCTTATTGACAGATCTTTCTTCCTTTCCTACCAATTTTCCTTCTGATACTTGTAATTGTTTATCCTTCTTAATATTGTCCATGGACTCAAGAATTTGGATGTTTCCATCCTTTTCATTATCTATATTTTCATTAATAGAATTATGATTCATTAGTTCAACGAATTGCTTATTACTCAGTTCTAATTCTTTAAATGTACCAATTTCGTATGTTCCATCTCCATTTAAAAATATGATTCGATCAGCTGAACCAATAAGTGAAAGCTGATGGGTGGCTAATATTCGTGTTTTATCTTTCAATAGCCCTAAAATGCATTTGTTCATGATATTTATACCCACCTTTGCATCAACAGCGCTTAAAACATCATCCATTAAAATTATGTCACGATCTGCGTAAACAGCTCTAGCCAAATTTACTCTAGCTTTTTGACCACCAGACAATGTTATTCCTCTTTCCCCAATCTCTGTTTTGTCTCCAGCCGATAAATTTTTTAAGTCAGTAAATAAAGAACATGCATCTATCACTTTTTCATACCTTCCAGTGTTGAATTCACTCCCAAAAACAATATTATCTCTTAATGTAGCATTTTGGATCCAAGGTTGACTACAGAATACTAAAGTACCATTTATTTCAGCTGTTCCAGAACTTCTATTCATGAAACCTGATATTGCGTTTAAAAATGATGTTTTCCCTGAGCCTATTGACCCTGTTATTACAATGAATTCATTTTTGTTAATAGTCAAATTGATATTTTTTAAACCATTGAATATTTTGCACTTCTTTTCTATCTTATTATCAATATTATCAGGAATTTGAAATACTTCTTTATGATTCTTATCAAATGACGTCCAATTAAATGAAGCATTTTTCATTAATATAGCAGCGTTCATTTTTTCCATTTCAATTTTCCTTGAGTGATCTATATAACAATTCTGCTCTGACATTGTTCTTTCTTCGCAACATAAGTACTCGTGTACCCGGGTGCATGCCAAATATGCATCAGCACAAGTAGCAAATACTAGCGGAAGCACATACACCTGTTGTGCTAAAATATTAAACAACGAAAGTGAAGAGAATATACTTGCTGGACTTCTATTGTTATTACTAATAGCAAAAAGTACTAGGAAAGCAATCATTGATGAAATAGTAGTGAATGACATTGCCATTGCCGTTACAATGTTCGTTAATGATTGCATTTTAAATATAGATTTCATTTCTAGCCTCCTAATACCAGCAATTCGATCAAAATATGGTAACTCCCAAGAGTAAAATTTAATCATTTTTAAATTGTTCAACACTTCTTGAATATAGCGGATTCTTTGATCAGTATATTTATTAGCATGGCGTCTTAAACCTATCAATCTACTAGTGCAAAATGTCAATAATATCACAAATACAACCAATAGCGCAACACCAACAAGTCCAGAAACACCTATGTTTATAATAAGTATTATTATAGCAATAATAACAGTAACTGGAAAAGATATTAATACTGGCATGTATCCGACTGCTAAATCAATTCTTGCTAAATCCGCTCCCATCATTGAAGTAATTTTTCCTGACGGATATAAATGCTTGGATTTTAAGCTAAGTCTGTAAGATTTATCAATAATGGCCTTGGTTAATAGCCTTGCATTTAGCACCGACTATCATCGCCTTCTGTATTCCGTGATTTTGGAGTAAGCCACACACAAATAGAATTCCTGTCACACCTAAGGCGTACCCAATTCCCTTTCCAATTGATTTTTCAGATCCATTGGCCTTTTTTTCAACGAAATGGATCAACTTTTTGGAAAGTAATGGATTCAAGGTAGAGCCGATTCCTGATAAAGTCATGAAAACACATGATAGAAAAATTGGCTTCCAGAAAACCAATAACAAAGTTTGGGCACAAAGATAATTGGGCGATATACTAAGTTCCTTGTTAGTTTCTTTATCTAATTTAATATTTGAGTGCTTTTCGCATTTAGCCTGATATTCTGTAGTGAACTTCATAGACATCTCTTCAACTTTCATATCTTTAGTTAAAACAAACAAGTCCTGGGGTTGTAAAGTTCTCTTGTACCCGACATACATTATAGGATTTAACCACCAAAAAAATACTCTCGAAACCAAGTTAGCATTATTTTCAGGGTAAAGCTTTCTCTCATCGTATGATGGTAAAGGAGGGACGTTTTTGCAGAACAAGAAAGAAAATAATCGTTTCTGGATGTTTATTCCCTCAGGGTATAAATTATCATCTATTTTTTCAGAGTTTCTAGTGTTATGTCTATTACTCATATCTATTTTACAGTTATAACTTCATCTCCCACATAGTATAAATAGGATTTTTTTCAACATTTGTATATCATTCGGTGATTATCCGAGAATTGGTTAGAGCCGAGTTTGAACTCCGATCCCCTCGGCATCTAGGACGTTAAACAATACTGCATTTCGTTTCTCGTACAATATGCAAAAATCCACATGACTATGAGCGCATAAATTATAAATCATGTATTATTGTTGGTGAATCAAAGAAAAAAAGCAGGCCATTGCAGAAAAAGTAAGTGGTGAGGCAGTTTTAGCGTACGGGGCCGATTTGACCCGCAGAGAACAACCTCTGATACAAAGAGAAACATGAACGTTGATTCCTTTTTTTACTGTATATTCCCTACAATTGTGGTGTTCATTCATCAAGTAATCCAAGCTAATCGTATACAAGACCAGAACTTGGAAACCATAGTGGATTATGGTAAATTGTAAATTGTAGGTTGTCGATTGAGTATCAATCTACCAGATCATCTTTCCGAAAATATACGGAACAAAAACGGATGAAGTAGGCGACATGAGAAAAAATGCAGTATAAAACGTAATTAGTCCTAGAAATTTGGAAGTACGTCTTTTTGAATGATCCCCTAGAATAGACATTTACTAAAATGAAAATGCAAAATCTTTATTTCCATCGGTCTAGATTGTCGTCGAAATACCATTCACGCTTTTATGTAAACTTAGCATAGATTTATTCTGGATTCCGAATTGTATAGGCTGTGGCTTCACATTTGTTATTCAAAATGTGATTTAAAGCTCACAACTTTGTTAACGTTCATGATATACATTCTTGTTAATGGAAGCTTCATCGTTATGTTAAAATGGGGGAAAGACTTTAGAAAAAATACTGCTGAAAGATATTATAAGTACTAATTCATCATTTTTAGTTTTCAGATAGAAGAAAAGCGAGTCTATTTCAATTCGTTCTCTAAACACGTTCCTTTCAAAGTGGGTTTTCACATTGCCTTAGAATTCAAAAGTTATGTCTTAATATCAACTCTTCATTGTGAAGTTCTTTGTATATCCTTTGGAATAAATTATCATTACCGGGAATTGTATCATTTACTTGTATTTATATATTTATTTGTAAATTCAAGAGATATTTCTAGTACTATGCAAATACACATGAACGAATAACTCTTAAATATAGCTTTACATGTTTCGTGAGTGGCATCTAGTTCGAAGATATTTCATCGAAAGAAAGTCTATCTGAAATAGATAACAAAATATCGGTCTGACCAAGGCATGTGACTGACTGTCAGGTGTACAAAATCAGGTGTGGTCGGAGTACACCTCGCTTCGAGAGACAGAACACTAGTTCACAGAAGAGAAAACCTGCCCAGTCCCTATATAGATACGTTTTGGCACCAGTATAGTCTACTTGAGGTGAAATCATTTCAATTGAGAAAACTTTCAAAAGTTGAAGAAATTCAAGAATCTCACTTCAGTTTGCTACTTTTATGATATTTTGCAAGAAGAATACATAAAATATTCAAAAGTTTAAATAATTGAACACTTTTTCTTGGGAAAGGGTACTTTGCATATAAAAATTTTCTATGGTGCTATTCTACAGCTCTGCGACAATTAGAAAAAGAGTAATCTGGTTAGCAGTCCAGAAGACAGGGTTGTCACTTTTTTCTTTTTTTTTGTATGGCGCGCGAGAGTTGTCAGCTTTTACATTCTCTACGCTATCTATTAGGGTTGTAATAGTTTTAATATATATGTATGGCGAGATTAAAATCTAGTAAGCATCTAAAAACGTACCTAACAAATAGTCATCCAACAGATCAGTAAGCTCGTAACTTTCTCTTAGCGCTGAATCAGAGTCATATGGGTTCAGCGCTCCATTATATTCTTTTGTAAATCCCTTGTTTCTATCATTGTAAAAATTGTCATCTGCATACAACGAAATTCCTGAATCATCTTTTAGCAGCCTGAAAATGTCAACATTATTTTCCATTTTCTTACAAAGATAGTCCGACCAGATAATATCGTCGCTATCATGAACAAGACAACCCCTGTTAGATGATAAGACCGTCTCAGTTGATGGCGCTTGATCATCACCACTAACAAGCACTGCCTCCTCATTGAAACCACTTGAGGCTTCATACGTCTCATATGTAGTTGTTACTGGACACTTTTGGATCAGGCGGACTGGGTTTGTCTGTTTGAAAATATCTTCTTGTGCCAAATCATGCTGACCACGATTCTCGAGACTGATATCAAACTCCTTTAAGGCCATCTCGCATATTTCAACTAGCACATTTAATTGATAAGATGAAAAATCTGGAAAGCTTTTGCCAATATTATTAGTACGCTTTATATCTTCATATATTTCTTTCTCGCTAATAATTTTTAAAAGGTGCGTCTGCACCTTACAAACTTTCCATGCATAGTAATATCTGCTACTAAATTTAGCTAGAGTGAGGAGACCACTTTCAACGCATTTTCTTAAAACTGCAGATAATTTGCATAGCGAAGAATACCTTGATATGTAATCTTGATCCGTTTTCAAATTTATCTCATGTTCGTCCTGACTTTCCATATTATATATTGTGGCATTAATTCTTACAATGAGCATAACATTAGCTTTGTTGACTCTATGAATCGAGTATCCAATTATAGGATTCAAAATCAAGTCAGAAGCTACTCCGAAGTTATTTTCATTGTCTTTCATATGAGGCAAATATCCAGATATTATTTCCGTCATGTGCGTTGCTAACATTTTTCTTAAATAAAAAAAAGCTGCGGAAATATTATCTTCTTCGTAACGGAAGAAAAGATGCAAATAGGAAGATAAGCAAAATCCTTTCAATGAAAGATAATCTCTAAATTGCATAGCCTTTACTGCCGGAAGTAAATATTTTTCTGAATTAAAGGGTACCAAGAAAGTTTGTATCGTGCCAAAGGCTGACTTTATTGATAATTCAACTCTGTTCAAGCAGTTTGTAAACTCTTTAATGTTTATGTTATTCATTATATTTAGTGACAAATCCAAAATACTTTTCACTGATGCATAATATTTTTGAATACATTTAAAGGAATAACAGATAGCTTCTTCAGTAGAAAAATCTGGTATATTTGCTAAATTCTTCTCAGCAAAAGGAAACTTAGTATCAAAATAGGTAGATATAAGTAATGGAGAACTTCCAGATGAAATCGAATTATGCAAGTCATTGGAACGTAAAAAATGCCACATTTTACGACCCAAATGATTAACTGTTTTGTCATTGCATACATTAGCAAATTCTTCTGGCTCCCTATTGAGGCCCAAAGTATAAGCCATTTGAACAAGAAGGCCGTTACTTACTTGTTGTTCATTGCCATCTACTCCATCACCTTCAGGGGCAACTATATAGTATACCTGTAACAAGAAGGCTAATTGGAATATAAAGAAATTTTTATTCCTTAAAAGTTGAAATTGATCTAAGCACATCTGGGACAAGTTAATATAATCACTTTCTATCGGATGACTAGCGACATAACTCATATCTACTTCATCTAAAGACAAATATGATCCATATTTATTTCTCTCAGATGATTGAGAGTTGGAAAATAATGCCAAAAAACTAAGTCGTAATACAATCAATAAAACACCTATAGTTGCTAAATCTTGCTTTTTTTCAACATTAAGATTTATATTTGGCCCCCTTATATCATCTTCAGATCCTATAATGTTTGTAACCGCATTTTTGAAGTCTACCTCATCAACATAAGGAAAATATGGGTACAAGTAGAAGAAGAAAATTTTGATAAGCATCCATGTCCTACTTTTGTTTGGTAAAATATGGCCTATAGTTTCCACGAGTTGAAGTTCTCCATTGATTCTTATATCAATATAGGATTTTTGATCGTTCTTAATTTTATATCTTATCTTATGATTTAAAGAATACGCACTGCGCTGAATTTTAATTTTCTCATCCTTCTCTTGAAAAGATTTGTCGTAAGGATTCAAACCATTGTACCCTTCTACATTCAAAGCCTTTGCTTCAAATTCTTTTTCCTCTTTAGACGAGTCAGAGATCCTTTTTTCTTTAGATTTCTTGATTATGTCTCCTAGCAACCCTCCATTTTCTGTTTTCTTATCTAAATAAGTCCACACCAAATAAAAATATTTGTCCTTTTTAACTAAAGACAACCAAGAAAATGGACCATGATTTAATCGTTCCAGGAATACTCGCTTATGAATAGGAGAATATCCTTTGTACAAATTAATCAGATCTTGTTCAGAACCTATTATATTTATTCCAATTAAATTCCGATTATCAGATGTCTTATAACAACCTTCGGCTGTATGTGGAAGTATATTATCTTGAAACAAATCCTTTATTTCCTTATTCCTAGATGAATTGCTACCTATATTGGGAAGTCTATCCAAAATGGGATTAGCTTTGACACAATTCTGCTTCACCGAAACTGTATCATCTTCCATATTAATTCCGTTTCCTAAAAAAGTCTCTATTTCTTGAACTCTGTCTTTTAACATTTGTAAAACAAAATAACCGGCTGTCAGAGGTTTCATCATTCCAATATTCACTGCCAGGGGTGAATACTGGAGATTTTTAGTAGACGTTATGCTAGACATCGATTGATACGAATTTTCTTCTGAGTAACAATTTTGTCCACTGTTCATACCTTCACTTATAGTGAAATGATTATCTGATACTCTACTATTCATTTTGTTCTTCGCCAAGCTTGAATCAAAATTATCATCATTGGAAACTCCACTAACGCTGTTGCCACATAGATGTCCAATTTTCCGTTTCACGCAAGAAAAGCAAGGTGTACCACGATCACATTTGACTTTCCTTTTCCTACAATTATCGCATATGCTTGATTTCTTATGTCTCTTGCTATTTTTTTTAATCATAAGATATAGAAATTAACATAAATGAGTAATTCAGTAGCATACTAATATTCCTATAATTTTGATTTCCGAAATCCGAATGTTTTTTCGGGTCATTCGGCAACTAAAATAAATAGAAACTGAACGTAATTCGTGGCTAATCACTCTTTACCTAATGGAAAAATTAATGATTCAGAATGTTTCTCAATAGTAGTTTTATCAAAAGTGAACCTGGTTTGTTTACTTGCTGATCTCCCTGTCCTGAAACTTTATGATTGACTCCTTAGAAGGGGCTGATTTACAGTTTAATTTCAGAAAAGTTTTGTGGGTAATGTAGTAGAGAGTAGGCAAGGTTGATAGGTCTACACTCTCGGGTTCAGTTTCTCGGTTTCTATTTCATTTAGGAATAAATTATTGGTATATTATAACCATTTGCATGCCGTAATGGTAATCAATTTCTAATTTTCATTATATGTCGTTGGAATGTGTCACTATTATAAGCAAAAGAAAAATCCAAATATTTTTAAAGCCTAAAGTATCATTTCAGAAGCAGGTATTAGGAATGCTATCTATATTTTAAATCGATATTGCTAGTTAACAGGGGTTCTATTTTTATGAGATTTTGAGATAATATGATGCCTGAGTTTTGGTTTATCATGACTAGAATGAAAAATGTAATAGCAACATAATATGGATGAGTGCCCTTGTGGATTATGGAAGTACATTTTAAATGGAATGGAATTATCTAGTCATTAGATTGATAGAAGTTTGGAACCCCCTTGTTTCTCTTTTATCTCTGGGAAGCCTATAGCGTTAGCCTAATATTTTATGTCGATATTGAAAATCAGAGTCAATTTCAAGAAACATCCCTAATAATGTTAGTATATATTAGAAAACTTGTTATTACAGATCAACATAATTTTCGAAGCTCTTTCATAACGCTCTTGGACTGTCTTCATTTGATAGTCGAGAAGAGATTGCAGGATACAAAGTACTGCCCTCTTTAATAAGGTCCTCCGTTATTGATTTTGGAAATTCTGCTACTGCGTTCGCATTGTTTATTGTAGCTGTTTAGTTGATATTGACGCAAAAATAATGGAATTTGAGCCAACCTAGTTAACGAAAAAAATCAAGAAGAAAACGTATCATAGCGCTTTAAAAGTCTATTTTTTGGAAGCTAAAATAACTAGCTGTATTGTAAAGCTTTTTCCTGATACAAGATTGCAGAGAGGAGGATCCTTAATGAAAATAAACACACTTTACTTAGATTGCTCGACTCACCTAATTTTTCTGAAAGAAACTATTCTTCTTATTGAACATCATATTACGCTAGCTGAGGACTGTACTCATATGAATATAGAATGTCCAGGTTCTCTAAACTTAGTGATTACAAGAAGCGAAAAAGCTTAACTTTTGGAAACAAAACTCACAGATTTTTCTAGATATGGATACAAAGAAGGAAGGGCCAGCCATATAAGTACTAAGGACAACTGAAATGCATAAAGTTTGGATCAATCTTTTGAGTCTCAGTTTATTGAAAGCCTTCTAGATGGTTAGCACAAATAATTTGAGTTATTGTTATGCAATTGTTGAAGCAATATTCAACTTTTTATTCTCTATAAACAAATTGAATAAAGTAAGCTACGGCGGCACCGAACCCGCATATTCCAGACATAAGTGTGTAACAGCCACCAACTCCAATGGCATCTACAATATTTTGCATAACACCAACACCTAAAGCTGCTAAAAGACATCTAATTAAATTGATGCAACTAGTCAGTGAAGAACTCTGCTTTGGATAAAGGTCAACAAGCAAAGTTGTCATAGCCGACATGAAAAATATTGTGCAGAAGGAGAAAATAAACGCAGCTACAAGAATTGGGACAATGCTTACTTTTTCTTGAAAACACCATCCAAAAATAATGAAGCAGCATAACAGGACAACAGTAGGGATTATTGTTGTTTCTAATCTTACTTTGGGTAAGCTTATCACCATTTGATGCTCTTCATTCATGTAATTGTGGTTCTTCACAAGCTTTAGGTATCTTTTGTAATTCCAATCAATAATCCTTCCACTTACAAGAGAGCCTAGTAGGGTAGCAATACCAGGAGAAAGATAGCAGAGTCCAATTTTAATCATTGAATAGTGGTATGACGTCTGTAACATTGTTGAAAGTGATGCAAGGGCCATAGTCCAAACCATAAATTGCAATCCACTCGCGACTAGGCAACATAAGATTTCAAAATTAAGCAATACAGCGAAAGGAGCAAATGCATTATACGTAGGTTTTATTTGACCTAGCCGTTCAGATCTATTAATCTTCATTCTTTTGGAGAACCTCTTGGTATAAATTATAGGCAGTTTGTTCATGGTGAATCGTGGAAAGTAGGAAAGATTTCCAACTAGGTGCCTATTAGTTTCTGGAATAAGTATTAAATCCAATAGGAAGACTACACCACTCCCGATTGCCAATAGTACAAATATTCCCCTCCAAGAAAATTGGGTCATAACAGCAGCTCCAATCAATGCACCAAAACCCTGCCCAACAAGTACCATTCCTGAAAGGAATCCCACGTAAGTTCCTCTTTCTTCTTTATCGCAAATATCTCCTACTATTCCATTAGTAATAGAAATGATTGGTGCAATTGAAATTGCCTGCAAGCATCTTAAAAAAACCAAGAGCCAATATACATTTGTCTGTGAAATGCCTATGCAAATTGAGCAATATGTAAGGAGGGATGCTAATATAAATGGCCTTCTTCCATAAGAATCAGCGAGCGGGGCGATAATAGTAGGAGCAATGCCTTGGAAAAGCAAATATGCGACAACAGTTATATTGGCTAAACTTGTACTAACACTGTATGATTTCGCGATAATTGGAATCGCTGGAAAATATATTGAAGATGATAATGTAGACCATACAGCAGAAATTCCCAATAGAACACATAAGAAATACTTCTCGAGTTTAGTGAGGAGTGAATACGGTTCTTCTTGGTTATCATCTGTAAACTCTCTCATTTCTGAATTATTAACTGTAGAAAGTGCATCACTTTCGGACAAACCATGGCAAATAGATGGTTCTGGAAATGTAGACATAACTAGTGCAATACATAAAAAGCTTAGAAGATCAGAATAAATCAGGTCATCTTGTTTATATGAACATGGCCTGTCTTAGTATTAATTTAATATCCATAATCAAGCCTCCGAAATTAAGTTCGGCGACCGCATTTTCTAGTGACCGAAGAACACTTCGGCCTCGGAAAAAAAAGCATAAATATCTGATTGAAGCATACACAAATTGCTATATTGGTTCTATAATATCAGTTATGTCCACAGAAATCAAGCCTTGCTGCCTTAAGAGAATTGACCATGAAGGTTCTCCAGAGGGGGCATATAAAATTATAAGCGGCTTATCAACTTATCAGGTGGGAGAAAAATATGGAAATAAAAGGCTTGTTATCATATTCACCGACGTTTTTGGTAATAAGTATAAAAACACATTGCTTGTTGCTGATCAGCTATCAAAATTAGGTGGTTTTCAAATTATGATTCCCGATATTTTGGAAAACGATCCAATTGAGTCAACAGAAAACTTCGATGTTGGTAGGTGGCTTCTGAGTCACAGTGTTAACAGGGTTTTACCTATTGTAAACACCTTTTTGAAAAGTATCAAAACTGATTTGAATCCAGAATTCATTGGAGGTATTGGTTACTGCTTTGGTGCCCCTTTTGTCCTAAGAAATTTGTATTTAGGAGGCTTGTTAGATGCTGGCGCATTAGCTCATCCTTCTCTAGTAACTATAGACGAGTTTAAGACAGTCAAAAAACCTCTATTGATGTCATTTGCTGAAAACGATAAACATTTTCCTGTTGAATTAAGAGGAGATGTTGAGAAAGCTGTGATAGAATCGGGTGCAGATTTTCAAATAAATACCTTCCATGGAGTTCATCATGGATTTGCTGTTAGAGGAGATCCACAAATACAACAGGTCAAATATGCTCTTGAGAAAACAATTATCGATCAAGTTTTTTGGTTTGACAAGTTCTAGAGTGAGTTAATGAGCTATTTCGAACAATCTTTACTCGAAATTATGGCTTCTGAAAATATATCTGACTTACGTCTTATTCAATTAAAACATTGCAACTGTTGACTTTCTTAGAGATTGAAAGGCCCGACTAAGGTCTAAGATATTATGTATTCTTATCAAATACTTGCTGCACTTGTATATCAACCCGATTTTCCCATAATTAGGTGCGAATCAAAATATTAGCCATACAGAAATGGTGCATAAATTTTTTTGGAATTAAAAGTACATCTGATGTGGATAGAATCTCTGAAAAACACAAGTTGTATTTCGACGATCATCCAGAAGAATGGAAAGAATTCTTCATCTTCCTTTGTGTTATGCGTTTACCGAATATGAATTTCAAGGGTCTGATGGTAAACTACTAGATCCTGATACACCACGGCTTGAACATACTCGCGGTCGCATTTGTCCCCGCTGCATGCCGCTCCAGGCGCTCCCCATCTACTTTGGTTTCGGGTGTGATTGCAGCATCATTCGTAGAAAGTTTGGCGAATTGAGCCGCCATGCCTGCATCAATCGAAACTCCACGCGCCCGGTGGCCTTCCGAAAGATCCCGCAAAAGTACGTACACATGACCTTTAACTTTGAGGTCTACTGTCCTACGGACTGCTGGTACTTGGAGAGTCTCGCATGCTGTCGCAGCACCGAGTTCATTGCGCAAACCACCCAGACTGCCCAAACTGCCCAAACCACCGTCCAAAACCTGCGCACCACCGTCGTGCCAGACCAGCAGCACCACCTGTTGGTGAAGCGCATTCTCCAGGAAGTGGATCTCAACCAGATACCTAGTCGATACAGGAAGGAGTGTAGGATGTTACCGTCGGAGAGTTTGTGGTTTTGGTAAAGAGGGGGAGGCGTGATTTTGTAGGATATTCCTACACCTCTGAACATCCCAACTTATTTCATTTGATGATGAATAATTTTGCTCAATGGGAATAGATCGACAAGAAATAGCATTGAATAATGGAACTATTTGAGATGCTTTCACACATAACTATGATAAAAAAAGAAGAAACATGATAGATAGTTATGACTATTGTTCGAACCTATTTGAAATAGACAGGATAATCACAATTTACAAATGTCTTTTATATAAAGGATAAGTTTTATATTATATAAATATAAAAAAGTGTATTAATACAATTAGAGAATGGTGAAAATGAAGAATTAGAATTACAAGTTACACCAGACTTTACCTACATGTCGTTAATATGGAAAGAAGACTGCTTAATCTCCTACTATCGATCGTATCGAAGGTGATAAATGCCGAAAGGTCTTGAAATTTCAACCAGCTGTAGATGGTAAAATTGGTAGAGTGCTTACAAATTCCTCAAAAAAGAAACAAGCAAATGTATGAGTTCGAAAAAATCAGCTTGAAGTAATTTCTCTAAAGGGAAACTCATTTCTACATACATTTAATCTAACAGCTAATACACTAATATATATTCTTACTTACTTATCTTCTAAAAATTTCAGATTAGTTACATATCAAATTGACCACCTTTTATAGTAGAATATTTGGGATTACACAATCCATCTTTACTCTTTCTGGTAATTAATATTTGAGCTTAAATTCAATTAATTAGTTGAAACAGTAATGACTTGTCTAGCAATCAATACTTAGGTCATTCATGTTGTCTTAATACAGGAATATCCATAGGTTACATTCATTTCTTTACTCAATCAAGTAGTATTTGATTTTGCAAGCTGATAGTATTTTTTGCAATTTATTTCAAATCTCACCAGGATTCAAACAGCTAGAAATACACGACTAAGTATTTCAACATCTCCCCTTAATCCGAATATTTGTCATTCCAGCTAACTGATGTAGTGATGTGAACTTCACCTTGTTCAATCCTTTGGTTAGTATGTCTGCAACCTGGTAGTTGGTGAAAATTTGGCATAACTTAATTGCATTCCGAGCAATATACTCCCTGATAAAATGGTAGCGAATATCTATGTGTTTCGTACGCTGATGAAACGCAGGATGCCATCTTTGCACTATCAACATATGTATGTGACCTAAAATTGCATATTCTCTGATATTCGCGAGGGCACTGATTGATTCTGCATCTGTTGCTTAGAACGATCAATTTCATCTTTAGACGAAACTTCTGATCTTCTACGCCCAAATACTTGATTGAGCATAAGAAGTTTCTTTTTTTATCAAGTTGTTACGCAAGACAATTAGTTACCCATTAATCGTTCCGCAAAAGGTTTCAACACAATGTGTGCGTATTTTCCACTCTAGGCTAAAAAATGGTACAAATAATAGCTCATTGCTAGACTAGGAAATTAACAGGATCACAAGCACGATTTTTAATTACTCATTAGGGTAAAGAAAGGAATTTGAAACTCGAATATTCTACTATAAAAAGAAGGAATACGCAGATTCTTATTTGTAGTAATAATTCACAAGATATATATCGGAATATATTGATTATAAACTGTTGAAATTGAAGTGAATACTGGAATGAGTTCATCTTCAGAGAAATTAAATCAAATGACTGCGCAGCAAGAAGCTGACATGCTTCTGGACTTATTCGGTGGGCTTTTCACACTGAACACATCTTTGGCTGACAAGACGAAGCTTCTTGAAAAGGCAGACCTGATTTTTTTCCTGTTTCTGAGGCGAAACGCATCTGTTTTGTGATACTATGTTACATAAAAAGCTTCTTCAGGCGTTTAAGGATGATCCTTCCATGTTCACCTGGCTGACTGTCAAGAGGCAATTAGGAACTGCTATTGCCACGACTATTTCTAGGATAAAAACTATCTGTAATACATCTCCGCGTAAGACTACACAATCTAAGTTGGTCTGCTTTAAATGTGGTGGCCATGGTCACAAATGTAATTTATGTCCCTCAATTATTAATTATCATCAGTAGCAAGGGTAATGGCTTGCGCATAATAATATTTGGATGGCTTTGGTCATTTTGCAGTGAATTTTATCTTGGCGTCACTTAGGGAGAACTTCGACATGATTATTTATTAGCTCTAGGTGGATCAATACCTTGACTCTTCCAACCGGTTCAAATTTCCAGAACTTGGGACCTTTTGGTTTGTGTTCTCTAATGGTACTTTTTTGTCCTCACTGATGTCCAATATGTTCTTTCGTGTGAACAAATTTCGATTTCGAAATCTACTCTGTATTGTACTCTATTTCGTTTCAATGTAGTTAGGGATTTCGTTCTGGTCCTTGAGATCTCAACTCCTCTTGGTCCCGCGACGCTCTGTTCATTCCCATCTTGGTGCTACTATCGAATTCTTGCCAGTCGCTAAGGGAACTCATCTGATAGAAGACCGCTATCAAATCTACCATGCTGAAAGCGTGTGGTCATAGCTTTGCTACGCATTCTCTAAGTTAAACTTGACCAATTTCTGGTCAAATCTTTACCCGTTTGAGTGCTAACAGGAGTAGAGATCTGGTAAAGAGCTGAATTTGATAATCCTAATATTCTGCTATAAAAAGGGATTGATTTTACAAGTAGTTCGTAGTTTTGTGAATAAGTAAGATGACGATTACTTGACTAGTGTAATGACTTGTGTTAACTACCTTAAATTACTCATCATAGAAAGTTATGAGAAAAAAAATATTTCAAGCGGTAATTGCAAACTGTTGAAACTCAAATGAATAACGAATTGAGGTCACCTTTAAAGAAGCAACACAGGATGAAATAAATAACTTCGAAACAAATCCTTGATTTTGTACATATACTCAAAATATTCTGTTTAGAATACTTCTGTGTTAGACATATGCACTATAGCCTGTAGGATCTCTGAAACTCTGATAAGCGAATGTCAGCCCGACAACACATAATTCTGCACATGAACATTTCCATACATATGCCTCGTTATATGCGAAGTCACTTGCGGGTTCATAGTCCCTGAGAAATGCACCGATCAAGTTGCTGTCGGGTATATCCAAGATTTTACACACAATTACATGAAGACGCATGACTAGCACATAGTTCAGATTAATGGTATTTCTTTGGTGATGCACTATATGAAAATGATCAACGCATATCGTAAAACTTCAGATACCGCGAATGAAACTTTGTTTCGGACGTAAGGTGCGTGGAAGGATTTTTAGTGATGTAAGGCGAATTCTAGGCTCGCCAGCCGGCATCGATATCATATTGATATGAATTTAGAGTTGAAAATAGAAGACTGGGGGGAGGGTTGAAAAGACGTTAAGTATTATTTTATAGGGATTAAGTTATGGTTCGAGGGAGAGAGTGGCTGAATAGGGATAGGCTTATCACCATTGGAATGGATAAGGATTTAGATAAGAGAATTGAGATTTAGGGATGAAGTCGATATTGGTGGATTGATAAGATTGGTGTGGTAAGCTAAGATCGCATAGAAAAGAGGGTAATGTTGAAAGGTAAAGTTTGATTAGATATTGAAGGAATACGGCGAAAACTTCAAAAGTAGCAATATTCAAGAATCTCCCCTCAGTTTGCTACTTTTACGATATTTCGCAGGAATACATAAAATATTCAAGTTTATTTAATTGAATACTTTTTCTCGGGGAAGGGTATTTTGCAGTGCTTCGACATATAGGAAAAGAGAGACCTGGTTAGCAGTCCAAAAGATAGGGTTGCCAGTTTTTCTTTTTTTTTTTATAACGCGCTAGGGTTGTCAGTTTATTCAGGACAATTCGGAAGTATATGGTATTCGTATATGCCTACTTTATTACACTACTTATAGTCTTCTGGAATGGGTTGTCCAAACAACTGACACAACTGCCTGTTTTCAACTTTCTCTGCCTCATCATTGGCACTTACTGGCCTGGAACGCTTTGCTTTGTAGTCATGGTAATCGCCATAATTTGAATACCCAGTCTATAAAATACACCTTCCTTCCGCAATAGAGGATATTTCTTAAATTAATCTCTCCATGTATTACTGTGCATTATTAATAATTGTTGCTCCGCCTTTTTATAAGTCTCTCCATCCAATGGACATTGCGAGTAATGCAAATATTTTAATACATAAAAGGACCCAAAGCATGGTAGTGTTATTAAATTTACCAAAAGCACAATTCTGATTTACGTAAATGCAATTAAAGCTGTATATGAGAATTGGGTTCCAATTACAGTAATCCATTTTGATTCACATTTAGATACTTGGAACCCGTATTATTTTGGTGGAAACTTTACTGATTATCAATCTGTAAATCATGGAATATATCTTCACTGGGCTCACGAAGAGAGATTATTGACTGACAAGTCCATTCATGCGGCTATCAGGGGACCTAATCCTGGCCCAAGAGATGTTGAACTCAATAAAAAATGTGGTTTTGACAGGGTTTTTTGCGAGAGATATTGACAAAATTGAAACCCAGGGAATTATTAAGACAATCAAAGAAATAGTCGGTAATGGTGCTATTTATATTACTGTGGATGTTGATTCGATGAACCCGGCCAATACTCCGGCTTCTGGTATATTAGAGTCAGGAGGATGGACATCAAGAGAATTATTGACCATTTTAGATGGCTTAGAAAACCTTATTGTCGTAGGAAGTGAAGTTGTTGAAGTAGCCCCTCCATACGATACTGCCGCAGAATTGACATCAATTACTGCTCCTCAAGTTGCAGATTCTATTATTTCACTTATGATTTTGAAAGAAGAAGAAATTAAACACGTTCAAGAAATTCAATAAAAGTTTATGTACTTTTATAATTTAATTGATTGAATTTGTTACTCATACTTCAGTCCTACAAGACAGGCGCATAATCGACCAATGCAAAAAGCTGAAATCTGTAATAAATTAATTTCATAGTATTGGTCTCAAATCAGATTTTCAAAGGGTTCCCATAAACAATTACGTATCTGTATACTAAATATACCTACCCACTCTGTTCAGCCGCTGATAGCGTACTATTCTATCCTCGACAAACTTAGGTAAGTCATTCTCCTTCCATTACATTAAATCTCACAAAAACATTTTGTTGCAACCTTCTAAATGCGGTTGCTTAAGAAAAATATACCGCCCGAAAAAACGTTTCTCAAGCACTTTATCGGATACTCATCTCTATATTCCCTAATTCCCCCGAGGGTTTTCCTATTCATTGCATGGTAAGCTTCATTTAATACTTCTGAACTTAATAGCAGCTCTAGTTATTATATAATAATTTAATGCAACTAAATAAATAAAAATTATTGATTTCCTAATTTGTAAAATATTAAGTCATACCATTTTAAACCTTTAGTAATTATTTTTCTATCCATCTAGATTATACTCATAGGTTCGTTTTCAAGCTTGATTAATCAAAGTTTTTTTTTTTTGCCATATTTAAAGTAATGAAAACTTTCCTGTTGCCAAAATAAATTCAAACAAACTGCAGAAAACACACATAAACTATCATGAATACTTTTATTTCCACTAATAGATACAGGGAAAAAACATATTTATATAGCGGCAAATTTTATTGTTAAATAGAGGCATCTCTGAATTATTAAACTGTACAATAATTTTTACAACTCAAATTATAAGGAATAATTTTGATACATTACATGTTAAAGGTTTGTGATATCTGATGGTGAAAACTATAAAGCAAATAAATAGCGACAACACTTCCTTTCCCTAATGACTTCTTCTCAAAGTTAGTTCTTTTAAACATGAAAATTAATATTTTCAAACAATGAAGGTAAAGTAAATCAAAAAAGCTACTCATTATCAAGAATTTATGTTTCATTTTACTGAATAAGTCGCGAATACCCATATACCCCCTAATCAGTCATATCAATATTAACTTTCAGCTTATAGATCAACTTAGTAAACCAAATATCCCCAAGAGCGATAAAAAAATAATATGGAAAGGGAAGAACCACATGTTTACTATTGTTACCAAGGCAAAAGTACAATAAATTCTACGGAAGTTTTGTCTTTGAAGGAACCATAATGTCTATGAATATTTATGTCCAAGCTGTTCCTTAGGAATGTTGATTTTACTACATTTATCACTAACTATAGTCCTGGTTAGGACTTCCAAGAATTGTTCTTCTTTTCATTCTCTATGGAACATCAAGGTTATTTCAGACATAACAATGTCAAAAGTAAATGAATTACTCAAAATACAGATTGTGACTTGAAGATAATCTCCAGAAACATACTTCATACCTGATATATAATATCCATACAAAAAGGTTTGTTAAAAAAGCCCATTTTGGAAAGCTCGTACTTTATATTGCTGATCTTTGGAATGGAATTGCAGAATTCGCTAATGCAGGAGTAGAAACATCAGAACCAGAAAACCCTATTATACTACGAGAGATAAGGAGTATCAATTTATTGCCACTGATGGAATTTGGTTACAACAGGATCAACATCAATAAAAGGAGTGACATAAATTTTACCAATAGTTATTCTTTAAGGCGCCTAATTCACCTCCAGTAACATAATGTGAATAACCCTGGCCAGTGGAAGGACTTTTAAATTACCAATTTACTTCCATAATAAGTTACAGTAATCTTGCAAATATGGAGCATCCAAATAAATGAAGATTTACATCACCAATATTTTAGTTTTAACCTAGCTGATAGGCAAGATTTTGGCTATTCTCCATGGCAGGACCAATATGTGAAATTAGCAAATCTCATGTTCTTTTTAAAATGGCCTATAACTTCTCTACACCTCTGAGCAATAACTGGATTTTGATGGCGAATTTCTTTTCTCTTTTTCCTGAAATTACTTCCGTTTAGCGGACGAAGAGAAAATCCATGTCAAGAAAATCGTATATTATCAAACATGCCCCGCCATAATTGTTATGTGAACCCAAGATTAAAAATCAATTACATATATTTTGGGAACTGAAAATTTAATTTCTGGGCTCCTAGGACTCTGAATGATTTTTAGATAATGAAATAGAATATCAAAATTATATCTTATAAAATAAATCTTTATCTAAAAGTAGCTACCTGTTACTGCATATATTCTGCACAAATATTTAGATTTTCTAAAGAGGTGTGACCTAAGAATCGTATAGCACTAGGTAGGGATTAAGTATAATGAAAAATACCTTCAGTAATTGTGTTGTCTTTGTTACTGTGACTTAATATATTTAAAATGTTTGACTCTAGGGGATAAATATGCAAGAAGCATGCATTGTAAACGGGATTATTAGTGCACTATGTTACTGGAGATCTTACTTAATACGGCAACGCTAATTTAATCTTGAGAAAAGTGCTTAAACTAATACTCAAGAAGTAATGGATAATTAGTTTCAATAGAAACCAAAACTTTACATCTCTGGTACTTATCTAATAAAATATAAGTGACCAGTACTAGAAAAATAAAGTTTAATATACTGATAAACATTACGAAGATGTCTACCAATTGTGAGTTTTTCTGAGATATTCAAATCAAGTGTTTAATGTTCTACAAAAATTTAAATTGAGTGGAACTGCATTTTCGAACTTAATCTACTCCTTGCTAAAAGCAGAAAAACAATAAGCACTAAGCATCTCTATCTCTCCATTACAAGGAACAATTAACAGGGAGAGTAATTTTCTCAATGAAGACTTTGAATAAGCTGAGTGAATTGTTGATCAACTGATCAACTGAACACTCTAGACCAAATTACAACCCTTTGTACTTTGTTTTCTACCTTTCAATAAGCAATATGTTACATTTGTATTATTATAGGCTTTTAGATTATAAAGCGGCCCTGACTTAAATTGATATAGTCCTTTTCTCTATAAATTCATATGTACGAAGTTATACTTACGTTTCTTTTTCTAATAACCAAGCTAAATGAAATATTTCACTCTTGAAAATAATGTCAATATTTGATAACATCGAATGTATACATTACAATGTCCGCTGATACTATTCTACTATCCTTCCTATATTAATAAGTAAAAGGCTGATATTAGAAATATGTCCCGTACGTACAACAGTATATCGAGTCACTGTTTAGCCAATCTTGTATTCTTTTGTTAGCCTCCATAAAGAGACGAAAATGCTTTTTTTATTTCAAAAACATTGTAACTAGCATTAATACATAGTTGAAGAAGTATTCGTGCTTTTTGAGGGTTAAGAATTCCGGAAGCAATAGCTCCATCAAAATGTGCTGTATTTGCAACTGGAACACTACCTTCAACTGTACGATGCGAATACACAATTGGTATACTATACTTCTCCCAAATATCTCTAGCAGCATTATTACCCTCATCTGTCCAATGACCTGCTCCAAATCCAGCAAAAACAAGACCTTTTGCTCCCAATTCAACAGCATTGTATATAAGTCCAGAATTTAACCCTTGATAAGCGTACAAAATTATTACTTCCGGTAGTTCTTTTGTTTTAGAAATATCAAAGTATTGATGGCCATAAGGGCGGATTGGAGGATAGTACCACTCAATCTGGTTATTTTGAAATACACCAAGAAATCCTTGTTCTCCCAGCCTAAATGTGTCTAATGCAAAACCGTTTACTTTTGTTGTCCAAAACCCGCTTGCAATTCTATCATTCAAAACCACCAAAGGCCCGCGACCTTTTGCTGATCCAGAACTCGCAATTTTAACAGCTTGATAAAGATTCATTAACCCATCAGCAGAAGTGGCTGTTGAAGGTCGCATGGCTCCTACTATCACGAGAGGCAAATCCGATTTTATCGTCAAATCTAAAAAAAAACTTGTCTCCTCAATTGTATCTGTTCCATGAGTAACGACAACTCCTTCGATATCTCCTTTAAAAGACTCTGTTATCCTTGCGTTTAATTGTAACAAATGGGAACTGTTTAACAGTCTTGATCCGACATTAGCGACTTGCAAATAATCCAAATCAGCAATTTCTTTGAGAGAGGGAACAGCATCTATTAAATCTTTTATGGTAAGGCCAACTTTATATCCTGCCGTTTGACAACTAGCCGTTCCCTTACTAGCTATAGTTCCACCCATTCCAAGAACTTTGATTTTTGGAAGCGGATTCGAACCCACATCATCATTCTTCATTCTAACCGGAAAAACAAAGTTTATAATTATCCAAAACAGGAGCTTATCAATTTTAATCCACAAATTAGGTCTTAAAGGATCGGTTGGATGAAGGTATAAATAATTCCCGGAAAGATTAGGAACGGTTTCTTATATACAGGAAAATTCACCTCATGTAGGTAGCAAGAGTTACGATTAAATGTTAATTCGAAGATAATGATTGAATGATTGAGCAATTGAATAATACATTCCACATACATTAGAGATTAGAAAGATACAAGCGGAAAGTTTACCCAATACGGAAATCCACCCTTCACTTTCCCCACTCCTTAATGGAGTATGCTGTCCGTCGATGATTTTCTTGTATCAATTCAATTACATTGCCTATGACATCATTATACACAAAACACGCACAACACAACTACGGGATATGGGTTTTGCTCCCTTCACTATCTAGAATATACATATTGAATTAAATTCGAAATCATTAGTTTTTATTACATCTATGGTGTGATAAACGAGTATGCTGTCTAAGTGTACAGTATCTACTTTTTCTATATCCAAGAGACCGGTAAGTAATCATGTATTTTCCTTTTAGGTTTATTTATTAACAAATTATGAAAGCGTTCTATCAGGGCCTGTGAACGTTGCAAGAAACTTCATAAGAAATGCATCACTGATTTTAGTGTATCTAGTTGTAATCTGTGCAAAAATAAATCTATAAACTGTATTTGAAATCAGGTACGAATGGTTCAACATCCAAACCAACAATAAAGAGAATGAGAGAGACTAAGAAAGAGCATATAACGAAATAAATATTCCAAAGCAATGACCAAACGAAGCCCCAATTTGTTTGCTCTACTCAACCATTGGCATGCTATTAAGTAGAGATTCTTTTTTTGTTTTTATGGAGATGATTTTGGTCTCTATTATCCCTGGAGAGGAATAGATAACGATCACATTGATGAAAAGAGTATAGATGAAGATTTCAAAAGTTATCTAAGTAATAAAGGTGCCTTTGTTGTTCCTCCTATACAAGAACAACGTCGTTTGCTTCAAAATTTTCTTGACAACGTTTACCCAATGTATCCTATTTCGGAGAGAAATATGTTGAATCATATTAAGACTGTCCCAATCATGTTATTAAATGCTATGTTTTCAAGTACCATTAGGTTTGATACCCTTGAGGACAAAAATAATATAAGAAATAGATCTTATGAATTTTACGAAAGATGCAAGCTTCTAGAATCAGTGGAAACAAACAAGATTACTTTGATACAATCATATTTATTATTGTCTGTACATGAAGAAGGCATTGAAGGAGCATCTTCTTCTAAAGGATATATAACGAAAGAATGTAATTTATGTGGGGAACTTGCAATCACGAACATGGGTGGTTCTAATGGAATCTCTAAAAACCAAGAAGACAAAGATAATGAGTTATCTAGCTTTAAAAAAGTGCATTATAGGAAGCGTATATTAACCCGTTTATTCTGGGTATCATTTTGTTGTGACCGTCTTGTTTCGGCTACATGTGGAACAGAAATATACTATAATCCTGCGGATCTAATGGTTGACGATGTCGAATTGGACGGTTTTGACGAGGGAGAATACCAACAATCTGATTTTGTTACTTTTATTTCTTGGTGGAATATTTTGCAAATTAATTTATCGCATACAATGTTCATTGTATAGACCTCCACATAACCGAAATTTACTGGATTATAATTTAGAGACCGATTTATTGAGTTGGTATATTAAAGATGAATCTCAAATGAAGAAAAATTTCAAAAAGTCTTTAAAAATCTATCATGCATATGCGTTTATCTTATATCTCTGCTGTAAGGTGGATTCAATCTCTTTTATTGTCTCGGGTTCTGAACTCAACAATATTGAAGACGGGACCACAGGGTGGCACATGTCACTTATAAATAACTATTCCTCATTGATTGTTGAGTTAATAGAAACAAAGCAATTTATTCATCATGTTTTAATCGTACATGCTATTTTGCATATCATTGCTTTATTTCAGTTTGAGTCTAAAATGCAGTTTGAGAATAATGATGGACTGTATTATAAGAGTATGATGGACCGACCTATAAAGATACTTGAAAACTTCAAGAATTATTGGTGATTTGAGGGTGCAGCTCTAAGACTATGTAAGGTAGTCATATCCCCTGAGTATTTTAAATCAGACAATGTTTCTTGATACATTGGAAATAAAGTTGACATAACTTAACTTATTACACATCTATATACTCGTTTATTTCTTAATTTCTTTAATTTTATACGAAATAATGGCTTGTATATTTTTTGAAGAACAGAAGATACTATAGTATGGAACTTAAAATAAATAGTTAGGACTTTTGATTTATTTATGCTTCAGATTGTACAATAGAATTCATGCATAGTTAGATTTTAGTTAGATTTACAAATAACTTAGCTTTATATTGTTTATCGGTTATTCTCACTCCTCATTCAATAATAACATGAATTTCCCAATTAATATGTCTTGCTACCTTTTACCGCCAACATAATTTCGTTAAGTTCGGTCAAAATGAATACGCTAGTTTTATAATTTATATACAACATTAGCTATCTTGTATTTAAAATATGAGGTAAGATGTCTCCAAAAATCCAATTTTAACTTCTACTTTAGTTATCATTACATATAATAATTCCTTTCCCGTATATTAGTATTCGCCCTGGTCTGTTCCATTACAGAGGTTCTGCATTTTGGATTTTATGCTAATATTTAGTGAAAAGTATTTTTTTTAAAATATTGCAAATATTCATGGTTCAAGAAAACGAAAATATTCGTAATCTCTGAAATTGATAAGTTTCTAAGTGGAAAAGAGATTGAAATAGTATATACGGATATTTATTCAGATAACATATAATATACGTTCAGTGATCTTGGACGACCTTGCTTACTTGAAAGGGATTGCTTTAACGATACCTGATTAGATTCGAACGTTATCCTCCGAGGAATTGTACTGAAGTCTAATACATGTAAGATTATATAATCCGCACAGAAATTTTTGTATGAGCTATTAAAAATTCCCAGTACAGAACTTTCTTCGTTAAAAGTCTTAGCAAAATGACTTATTACAGATTGGTAGGTCCTCTTATATCTATAGTTTTTAATTGCTCAAAAAGCTACTCATGAAAGAGGTTTGTCAGAGACTAAATATCTAATTGATTTCAAGAATTTTTTTATTTCCATGGATGAAATCTATATGTTACGAGTATAGATTGATACAATATGAGAAAAAACATAATTGCATTATTCTTCATCATTTTAACATACATTCCTATAACTTTTTCCCTAGTCATAGTAGATAGTGTAATCGCTTCGTCATGTGTATATTATATGAAGCAATTTGATTGGGGATGCAATTCTACTGGGAATGGAGCAAAGCAGTATACTTGCCGTTGTGGGAATGTTGATTGGCTCGGGTCTATTGCAAATTGTATATTTTCAGAGTCTGCGGATGTTGAAGAAAGAAACCATGCATTAAAACATGTTGGTACAAGGTGCTATGCCAAATCCAAGAAGGTTTATAATTATTCGGTGCTGGACTTTATTCAATTTTACGAAAATGCCACGGATTTTTTACGCTATCCTAATAGTACGAGGGATACGGAGGAACAAATAATGCATCCCATAGATGTCAATCAAACTGATTTCAAATTCTACTCGGATTCGTTTCAAAACGTCATGGATCATGTCAATAAAACACAATGGTTTGGGTGGGGCTTGAACTTTTATTGGGTGGTCGTTATAGTTATTTCATTCACTTACAGGTATCACAAGACATTATTGGGTTTTATGTCAAGCTCTCAGTGGAACAGAATTAAGGGCAGTATTGTGCAATCGGCTTTATTCACAAATCACATTTATAACACAACTTATTATATGGCTGATTTAATTCCTATTATGCTTCCATCTACAATTGAATTTGCTACTATAACCGTATTTTGGATTCTTGTTATCATATTTAGTATCGTTGGTTACGATATGATGTTACCTAATGCCTACTTAGGAAGCTCGAAGTTTTTCTATTTATTGGATTTCATATCTTATCGTACCTGCATCATGTCATTTTCCCTCTTACCGTCTATGTACTTAATGGGTATTAGAAATACTCCATTAAGCTATATTGTAAATTGGTCAAGAAGGACATTTATTAGCATCCATAAATCTATTGCAATGGCGATGTCACTCCTAGCATTCATCCATTCGTGCGTATGGACATCGTATACAATCAAGGACGGAGATTATGCCATGTGGGCAGTGGATGCTTATTGGCAATGGGGAATAGTATCTATGATATTATTGGGATTAATTTTGTTTACGAGCTTGAAGTGGTTCAGAATGATGATGTATGATTTTTTTTTAATTTTGCACCATGTTTTTTCGATAGTGTTTATAATCGCTATTTATTACCACGTAAATTCTTTAGGGTGGTTGGGTTGGTGTTACTCGATTATAGCTATTTATTGTTGGGACAAGCTTACAAGGATATTCAAAATTGCAATATCAGGAAGTATAATTAAGCACTCAACTATTGAATACTTTGACGAAGCTATTATAAAACTTTCTATTCCAACAAAAGGAATGAAGTTCAGTATCATGTCTGGTCAATATACTTTCTTGTATTTTTTGAAACCATATCCTTTACTCAATGGTTGGCAATCACACCCTTTCTCGCTTTACGCGGATCCACTCAAGCCCAATTCTTTGACAGCAATAATCAAAGTAAAAAAAGGAATAACAAAAAAAATTTACGAACATGTCTTAAGGCAATCAATGAAAGTATCAAATGAGCCGTTAGAAATCCCCCTAGTTATGGAAGGCAAGTATGGCAATCCAGTTCCCGCATCAGCTAGATTAAATACTGCTCATGATTATGTTTTAATTGCATCTGGTATTGGGATTACAAGCATTTATTCCTATATCTTGCAATTACTCAATCAAAACCGTTCTAGCCAAACAAGCATTCGCTTGTTCTGGGTAGTGCGTGATCTGAATGAATTATCATGGTTTCATAATGAGTTAAAATTTCTATATGAAAATTATTGTGGTATGGAAAACTGTAACCCAATTCTCAGAATAGAATTAGTTGTAACACGGAATTTGAATTTAGAGAATCTTCATTTCCTGGGTAAAGAAAATAATAGCCATGCATCATATTCGCCATCATCGATTAACATTAAACATTGTATTCATGATAAAGAAGAAAGCAAAATTTTGGATGATCAAGAATTACCGTTAGAAGAGAAGGTTTTAGGAGACGAATCATCAAAATTGTCATCGTTTAATAATAATTCGTGCTTCAAAATATCAACATTACCGCTTGGAAGCAGGCCATGTTTGAAAAAGTTAATCAGAATAAATAGAATCAAAAATACTACACATTTTATAGTTTGTGGGCCATGCAAGTTCAGTGATAGTATTAGGAGCATGGTCAATTCATATAGATTAGAATTAGACTCCAACTATGATATTGAATACCACGAAGAAAGTTTTGAGTGGTGAGCATACAATATAAAAATATTTTAAACTAGTTCAACGTGTGTAAAGGTAATTTGTGCTTTGGATGGATTATAAGGTAATGATCTATTTTTCCCAAGAATTCTGAACTCAGAGTAAACCCGATCTGGCTGATGTGAGCAAATTTATTCTATAAATAATCCCGAAAAATCTCGCCAAACAATTGTATTTATAGAGATAAATCTATGTTCACCATAATTAATTTTGATTATTCAAAACTTGTCAGGAACTCAAAATGATGGGAGAATTACCGGGAAGTATGTCTTCGATGTCCAATACATCTAGTGGAATGATGATGAAAATGACTTTCACTAACAACTTTCATGATACTTCGGTTTTATTTGATGGATTGAAAGCGTCGACGAAGCCGCAAGCTTTCGGTATATTTTGTCTCTTCTTTTTTGTTGCTGTTATATTAAGGGGTTTAATATTTATGTATGTTTACATTGAACAGGTAGTTTGGAAAAAAGGGCTTAAAGATTCATCATTAGCATATAAGAGAACGGTGGATTTTGGATTTGATGATGAAATACAGGAATCATTTGAAAAGCAAGGATCAACATCAAATACATATATCACTACTAGTGAGGGACTGAACTTAGCGCAATCGCTTTTATCCCAAAGAAACCAACGTCCTATTATACTGCAAATGTTTTACACTAATTGGAAAGATGTTGAGAAGGACATAGTAAGGCTCGTTTTATCATTTATAATAGCTCTTTTATCATATTCACTAATGCTTGTGATTATGTCATATATCACATGCTACATCTTTGCTGTAGTATTAGGTATCGCAGTTGGTGAAGTCTGGTTTAAGAGATTGGAAAGAATTTTGACATGTAACAAGCAAATAGTTAATAATGCTGAAGAAATCATCATTCCTGGCCCACAATCATTGTCATGCACAAAAACAAGATGTTAGTGAATTCATTACTTACCATCACTTCGATATCCAAACAGAATTGTGTGTATTTTATGTTGAAATCAGAATTTTAAAAGCAAGCGTATGGTCTGTAAAGGATTTTTGCTTATAGAAATGACTAACTTCGCATTATTATCTTCAGGTAATTCCATAGGATGAGCTTCTATTTTTTCGAGTATTTGACAGTATTTCAGTTATTTACCTGCAAAGAAAATATTGCTTAGAAGTAATTTTATTTACAAACCAGAAATTAATGCTCGTTTCTTATTAAGTATGGGTATTCTCAATAGCATGCTGTGAGAACAAAACAATTGGTTAATAGCTCATGTCATTCCTCCTCATGTCTGATTAAAAACCGAAATGTCCAGTTTTAATCAATGCTATATGAATATTTTGGATAAGGAGTAATATCTTTGGTTATAAGCATACGGATATTGCTCGACGCATATTTTTTTTTGCATCTACTTCGTCGCTAATTCGACTCGCTTTTGCCCCTTATCGGCTAAAGATATTTTAAGGCTAGAGGAAAATAGTAGGGCGAACTATCTAAATAGACAAAACAGACGCGAGATTGCGCCTAATATTGCCTAAAGCATCTTGAGTAATTAATATACGAAGTTTATTTAATTTTAACAACCGCCTGTTTCGAATGATAAATCCTAATAGCTTTTGAATTGTTATTCGTTTGAAGTATTCCGAAATTTGTTTCATGTTGGTTCAGAGCTCTCTTTCATGAGACATATTATAGATATTCGTACATTCTTCATCAACGAGCTAATTTGAAGTAGCTGACAAGGGGAATATATTATATGCAAACCCCAGTGTGATCTCAAAACATTGTGAGTAGTTTAGTTTTACAACAAATTTATAGTCAAATTATCTATTGATTCATTAATTTATTTTCATTGGTTATTACAAATTGATGCTAGAACCATCCATAAAATAGCCTCTTAATAGAAGGACCAGAACAGGCTGCTTGAACTGCCGTAAAAAGAATGAAAAATGTGACGAAGCTAAACCCAATTGTTCTTCATGTATAAAAAGATCAGAAGTTTGCGAATGGCCTATGAATAATGAAAGGTTTAATAGAAATTCTATAAGTGGCATATCGGGAGTTATTTACCAAAATAATGAAACAGAAAACTTGGATAGATATACTGATCGTTTACTTAAAAATTTTAATGAAAAAGCTGGCACTAATAATAAATCGGCAGCATCGCCTGTCCAAAGGTATTCGCTGTTTTCTAATGATGATTCGAATTCCTCTAAAAATTTACTACTTGCTTCACCACCTGCTGACCAACTTTCTTCGAATATGAATCCTGAAAGAAATAGGGTATCACCCATGCTAAATTCTAATGAACCACTGCAAAAAGTGTCATTAAACCGAATACTACATTCAAATAAACTATCTCCTGGAGGGGGAGGAGATAAGAATGAGAATAGACTTACATCTGATGAACCTTCGTTGAATAAAGCAGTGAATGGAAATGTTGGGAACCAACATAAAAATGATACAGCAGCTACTGATACAGGTAATCCAAATACGGAGGAAAAGAATGCAGAAAAATCTGTTTATTTTAACCCAGATCCAATTCAAAGTAGTGGTTGCAATAACGGTAATAACTCTAGCATTGATATTTCCCCTGAAACAAGAGTTGATAGTAATACAACACATTCATTCTCCCCGTCGGATTCTTTGGCCTCATTTTTGCTCTGTAATGATCTACATAATACCTTGAGAGATTTCATGTTTACAAATGCAGAGCTCAATGATTTTACCACGACAGCTAATTTTAATAACATCTTATGCTCACCAGCTCCAAATTTCTTATCAAGAAATTCCAATAAGAATTTGCAAGATCTACTAGCAAATACAGAAGATATTTCTAATAAAGAATTAGATGGTAATTCATCATCATCATCTTCTTCTAATAATAATAATAATAATAATAATAACAATAAAGTCATCGACATTTTAAATAGTTTTCTGACAGGGCTATCGTCCTCCGATGAATTAGGATTATTTAAGAATTATCTATATGAAGTTGCGCCTTGGTTAGATATGTTTGATAATTCTAATCAGTTTGGTACTACAGTTGCTGATCTTGCTCAGTGTAATAAAGCATTACTTTATGCTATCTATGCTATATCTTCTAGGCAAAAAGATCAAACAGACCCACAATATCCTTCGCAAAAAACAATTAATGTATACCAAGAATCCTTAACGCATTTGATTCCAACAGTTAACAAGATTATTGATAAAGCAATAATATCAGCATGTGTTATATTGTGTGTATTTGAAATGATGTCCTCATTTCCTAAAGAATGGCAACATCATTTAGAAGGTTGTCACGCATTATTTGAGCTAAATGATATTAATGGCTTTAGTGGTGATTTAGAAAGAAGATTATTTTGGTGTTATGCAAGAATAGATGTTCATTCAGCGGTCATTGGAGAGCAATGTACTATAATTCCTTCAGAAAGCTGGCTTCCTAAGGGATGCTTCATTTATGAACTGAAACAATTATTTAATGAGACCAACGATGACGACATGTATGCAAATTATATCGTATTTCTATGTTCTAGAGTATTAAATTTGATAAGCCAAGATTGCACACATTTTCACCAAGAATGGGAATTCTTATGGAACGAAATCATTGCCTGGAATGTAAATAGGCCATTCCATTTGAAACCAATATTGAACTATGAAGACAGGCCATTTCCGGGAATCTTACTTTTGAATGGACCCGCAATTTCAGCTAACCAGCTATTCCACATGGCTGTAATATTATTAACTCAGAATAAGCCAAGGTTATACAAGATAAAGCCTTCAATATGCATCGTACGTATAAACACTGTTGCTTATCTTATACATTTACTAACAAGTTTACTATCAGAAGTCTACTATTTGGCATGCAAAACAAATATATGCAATAAGTATACATAATAACCTTCAGTAAGTTTTTTTTTTTTAATTTGTTGAAGTTCACCTTTACTGACTATTAATTTAATAGTGGATGTTGGAACAACGTATTACAGCCCTTATGGATTGCAGGTAAACTATTAAGTAGTGACCACGAACATGAAATTGTATTAAATTTATTGCATAAAATTGAATCAACCACGGGATGGCAGATCAAATTTAGAAAAAAAGATTTAAAGAAATATTGGAATGGATTAATTGTCGAATAATATTACGACCGTATAATATTGATATTTCTTTACTGTCATAGACCGAAAGTAATCCTAGATTGGATTTTTTTAGCGTCTTATTAGCGTATTTAATTAAAAATAAGTCTATTAACTTAGGCTTGAATAAAAGCATATGCTTTTACATTTTCAATGTTACAGAAAAATAGATGTCAAGGACAAGATAAATAGCACTACATTAATCCTTGATTAATAATAATAGTCCAGCTATAGAACAGATAATATTTAATAATCACCAAGCGATTTCAGTTCCATCATAACTCAAAAATTTACCATTATCAGTAGTACTCAACCTATTAATAATACTCAACAATGCCGCTGCACTTTCTTCGGGGGATATCGAATACTTTTCGATCATTTCCTTTAAATGAGGATATGCTGCAATAAGCGTTTCATGGCCACGTTTTCCAGTATCGGTGGAGACTTGACCTGGATTAACAGCAACAACAGTAAATCCCTTGTCCCCTATTTCAACACTAATTTCCTTTACCGTATAATTCAATGCAGCTTTAGATTGTCCGTATGCAGATGCACTGAGACCTATGTATCCTCCAATTGATCCTAGAGCACTCGATATGAAAACTACTTGCTTCTTGTCTCCTCTTTTCACTAGTTCATAAAATGCTTGATATAAGAATACCGATCCAAGAACATTTGTCTGCCAATGCTGCATCCATGCTTCTGCCTTAGTCTCTAATACAGTTCCAAATGCATCTGCAAACCCAGCGTTCGCAATCAAAACATCAATCTTTTCAACAAGTTTGGAGACCTCTCCTGCAGCCTCGATAGTACTCTCCTTGGATGTAACATCCAACTTTACTATGTGAACATTATTTTTCTTCTCTACTAAACTCTTGAGTTCGGTAGCTGCATCGGGATTTCTTGCAGATGCAATAACAACGTTAGATTCGTCGTCACTAAGTTGTTTAACAAGAGAAAATCCAATTCCCCTGTTTCCTCCAGAAATAAAGAATGTTTTTAAATCGCCCATGGTATGATATCTTCAATTCTTCTGGTGTGTATAATTCAAATATTCGTGATATACGGTAAAGTTGGTGGATTATATACCCAGAATTTCGTAATTCAGGCCCAGAGCCATCGGTAGGAAATACCTTAGTTCCGAGCTTCAGGGTGTCAAATACTCTATTTAAATTAGGAATCAATTACGAGCAAAAAAATTTCATCGCGGATGACAGACAATAAATTTTGCTTCTACGTGAATTTGTATTAGCAAAGCAATTTCATAGCCTTAGTTAAACAATACTGGTATACTTATATCCACCTGTTAGCGAATCCATTATTGTACTGGCAACATGAAACTTATGCCCAAAAATTAAGTCCCATTTATATGCTTTCCCATAAATCTTATATTTTTCATACTAAATTCATATCTATCGAGATTATTGTTTTAATTCGAAGAGTTGATCCATAACGACAGAAACGGGCTTAACCGCTACCCAACTGGTAGAGTCTGGCACATCGTTGACAATATACCAGTTTGGAATGTCCGGCGAAGACATTGAGAGCGCGAATTGTGTGGTTATTACGAGCTACGCCTTAGCTACTGCATCCAGTTGCATTCAAAAAAGATTCAGAAGGAATGGGCGAGCTGTACATGTACTACTTGACAATATTGAAAAACTATTAACGAAAGAATCATGCATTTATTCAATACAACACTTTTCATACCTTCAATAACGGGAATTATTCGTAATAGTATCCAATGCGCAAGGGGTTATTTTGAATCTCTTTTACTAGGAAGAATGTTCCATATCGTTACTATACATTCTTCTATATATATTAATGCTAAGATGGTAACGAAACAAGAAGTTCATTTTCCTCGGCATCATCAGAAAACTGTACTCGAGGCTTATATATTTGTGGGTCCGCATTTTGTATGTCTTCAAAGTGATCGTTATCCGAGGGTATGTAAAGTGGTTTCTCCCATTTCTTACTGTATTTATTATAATCCCATATGTTCTTGGAAGTAGCACTCTCATTTTCCCTTCTATTTTCCTTGACCTTATTTTCTAAACCTATTATCTCCTCGTCTTCACTTTCATCATCATCCTTATTTGACCCCCCTGAGTGCTTCTCAACCATCGTAACTTTTCCATCCTTTATAACCATTTCAACAGTTTTGTTACCTCTACCCGACCTATCTTTCTTGATGGATTCATTCTTCCGAAGTTGCTTTTGTTGTTTCTTTAAATGTAATGCTCTTTCAATCGGCGACAACCACATGTTCCCACTATTTGAATTTGGCATTTCGAAGTCTGAAGCGTTATCAATAATTTTAGTCCTTTCCGCTCCAGTGGCTTGGAATGCAAGTAATGTCTCTAGTCTTTCCTGTGCTTTCACCAATTCGGGATTTATTTTGCTTGTTTCTTCATAATGCTGTAATTCCCTTGCCTGCTGTGCAATCTCCTCCTTTTCGTTCTTTATTTTATCTAATAGCTCCTGATCCCTTTTCTTGTCGGCCTCCATTTTTTTTAAGGCTGTATCTTGTGCCCTCCATAGGTTTTCCCCAGCGTTTAAAGTAACAACAATTTTTTTGTTCTTATTTTTGGAATGTGTTGGAGGATCTTGTAGACTCTTGCTTCTGGATGGATCTTGTTTATTTTCAATATTGGTCTTCTCCTCTCTCAACAAATTTATTATTTCCCATTTGTCCTTGAATGATAACAATTCTTTTTCACAGAATGAGCAAGGCTGTAGACCTTCCTTAGCACAAATAATTTTACCACAATTTAAACAATTAGGTGCTACCTCGAATAAAGGATGTCTCCTACCCATGCAATTACATTTTCTTTTAATCACACTTGTTGATTCTATGTCAAGATCATCCCTGGACGATAACTCTAAGTCATTCAACACTGCTTCAATATCTTGTAAGTTGTCAATTCTCTTTTTCTTGGAATTTTTGCTAGGTTTTACAACAGGCGATGATGATCTCAAGTCTAATAATTCAGACGTAGTCTTTGAAGTTTTATTATTTTGGAGTCGACCTTTTTGGTGATGCTCCACAGATTCAGATGGCGACCTCCAAGCTTTCTGGTTCTTCTTCGTAGTATTTGCTGGCGGTATTTCTGCAGAATCTTTCGTAGGCCTATTACTTTTATTTTTAATGCTATTCGCCTGATTAGATGAATCATCAGCTTCTTTCTTTAATGCCATAAATTGAGTTAAAAATGTTAAAGTTTCATCACTTTCCCCTAACAAATTTAAGAAGTGGGATTGTATTTCATGATCTGTCTGTAATGTTAAAGCATAATCAACCAATTCGCCACATGTTTCATGATCAACCGGTAGGATATTAGATATTGCATTTGCAGAATAGCTCTTTAGTTTAGTGTAACTCATCGTCTCGTTAAAAGAAGAAACCTTTCATATATAATATTGACTTTTTTATCGTGTTGGTTATGTCGCTCGGATGAAATCTCATCTTCCATATTTTTTTTTTGATTGTTAAGACACTATTCTATATTTTGTTCTTACTATACAATGTCTTCAGTTCCAGACTCGGATGAACTAAAAGCTAAATATGCAGAAATCGCTGCATTAAAGAAGGCTATCAATGAAAAGAAACAAGAAAAAGATATGGCTGGCCCGCTAACAACAAGTTATGATGGGCACTATTATGGTAATGTAAATATCAATAGGAATGGCTTCAGAAGTAGATATAGAGGTGGGTTTAAAGGCAGGCATAATAATTATCCGTATATTGGGAAATATGACAATAGCCATAGGGGAAATATGCATCGAAATATGACTGTTGTATTCAACAGCAACAATACTAACGATAGTACAGAAAGCTCGAAAAATGATGAGGCTAATGCAACTGAGCCGAAATACGTTTCATCTATATCCAAAAGTGGAATGTCATTAGTTAATTCAGAGGTTTACGAGAAAGATAAAAGCAAAATAATACAACGTAGAGAGAATGCTAAACAAATGCAATACCAGATTGAACAGAAGAAGAAGGCTAGTGCCATCAGAACTAGGGTATTCAAAAACCAAGCTAGAACAGAAAGTTACGATCGAGTGAAGGCTGATGGTGATACTTTTGCTGTAACTAATAATGGTGATGACTTAATTCTTTTGACAGTCCCTACAGGTGAAAAACCCAAAACCGTTGTTTGGAATAATAAAAATTACACAAGACAGGTAAATGGTGATTTGAAGAATCAGACTCCTCGTCGTGGACGGTATGTTATATCAATACTTCATGTTTCTTGTTCAATACTAACTCTAACTAGCATACCCACTGAACAATGCCGTTATTTTACCAGAACAGGTGAGTATTTTTTTTTTAATTTCTACTTACTTTCAAGTATAATTTACAACTGTGGATACTAATTAATCACACGTTCTTTCGAACCTTTCAACTTATAACAGGCATATGTCAGAAAGGTTCAAACTGCAAATATAAACATGATCAAAATTACATCAAGTTGTGTCGTCAGTATTTGTCGAATAGTTGTCATAATAAAAACTGCTTATTGTCTCATTCTCCATCCCAATATAATACGCCTCTTTGTCGCTATTTCTTAGAAAATAAGTGTGTCAATCCACAATGCACGTATGAACATGTTTTGCCGAAGAATTACGATAAACCTAACTACGAAATTTGGGTCTGTCGGCCATTTGCTATTGGAGGATCGTGTTCTCGTGGAAGAAAATGTCCATTCATGCATTTGTTTGTTTGCCCTGATTTCCAAGAAACTGGCACTTGTCCTCGAGGGAAGTCATGTACTTTGGCTCATTCTGCGACGTTGAACACCCAAAGGCTGATGCTATCGAGAGATAAGCCGCAACCTGACGCAGATGTTCATATTGAGAGTGATTCCGAGGAAAATGACCAAACACCCCACATCATCAATAGTTATACTATAGCCCCTTCCCTCTTATTTGAGACCAGCAGAGATGACAAGTACGATATATACATTGATAATAATGGATCCACCTCTGACAACATGGTCAAAAGTGATGTAAATAAAAATACCTTTAAAGAAAATTCTGAATTCATGATTCATTTGGATTCAGATAGTGAACAAGAAAGAGAAAATAATACTGCTTCTGACTCCTACGAAAGTCAACTTGATGACTTGCAAGAAAACAACGATTATATAGAATTCTAATGGCCAAAATTTAATCGATTCAAAGACTCAAAAATAAAAAAGAAAAAAGAATACAAAGAAAGTAATAAAACGAATCAAAAAGAGACAGTAAATAACTACCATAGATCAGACTTAATAAATATATTATCTTCCTTAATTACTTGCAGAACTTTGACGACCTATATGATTTTTTCTTATGTTTGTAACTCTTGTTATATATCATGTAAAATATGTTTAGGAAATGGGGACTGTTAATGCTCGGTCAGAAAAGTGTTGCAAAAATTCATTTGTGGATATCAAACTTATCAAAAACTATAAATTGTTCTAATAATATTTGTTTTCTTATGTTTTACTTGATTGTTAATTCAAAAAGTTCAAGCACTTTCATAGTTTCATATACTGAAGAAAATTATATTATAATTATATTTAAGTCAACCTATATAACCTAATTTTAAATTACGATTGTGTTAAACCAAAGTAAAATTATTAGCCGCCTTTTGAAAATTATGATGGAGAAAGTCACCTCCAACGTTACAGCTGTTGAAAAACCTATAATTCCTCCAGATATTAACAACCCGCCCAAAGCGATTCCATTGAAGTCTTATGGAGAAAATTACCAAGATATAAGTAATCTTGGTAATGGCAGTTTTGGGTCGGTGGTTTTGGCTAAGTACAAGAAAGATAAAGCTAATCTTTTGAAGTTAGATGGGAAGAAAAAAGGAACACTAATTGATCCTTTGACAGAATCAGGTGCTCATCTTAGTTGCTTGGTAGCAATTAAGACCATGAAGACGCCGCTTAGCACTCTAGATGAAGCTACGAGTGTTAAAGAAGTCAAGTTTATTCTATGCATGCCTTCTCATCCAAGTTTGGTACAGATATACGATATGTTCATTGATAACAAACAATTATATCTCCATATTGTCATGGAATCGATGAACCAGAATTTGTACCAGCTTATGAGAGCTAGAAAGAGGATTAAGTTTTCACCTGCCACTTTGAAAAGTGTTTTAACGCAGCTTTTGGAAGCCATTCGTCATATTCACAAATATGACTACTTTCACCGGGATGTCAAGCCAGAAAACATCCTTATCATGCCTACACTGCAATATTATGGGTCAAGAGAGAACATTCCACCAAATCGGAGAGGCGATAATTATGTGCTAAAGCTCGCAGACTACGGCCTAGCACGTCATATCGGCAATCTTTGCAAGTATACTTCTTACGTTGCTACAAGATGGTACCGTTCACCTGAAATTTTATTACGAAGAATGTGGTACTCTAAGCCTGTTGACATGTGGGCTTTTGGGACGATCGCTGTAGAGGTAGCCAACTTTATACCATTGTTTCCTGGGGCTAGTGAAGTCGACCAGATTTGGAGAATCTTAGAAGTGCTAGGGAGCCCTACGCTTCCTAGCTTTAGTACACATCTGTACAAAAGACACTATTATGCGCCCTTAGGTGGTTATTGGAAAGAGGCACAATTATTATCATCTAGACTAGGGTTCAGTTTACCATACACCGATGGTGTACAAATTGGCAACCTTATACCTGATTCAGTTTCAGAATTAGGTGAAGTTGTCAAAGCATGCCTTACTTGGAATCCCGATGTAAGGGCTGATGTTGAAACGATCTGTGCTATGTCATACTTTAAGAATACGTCCGTTTCAAAGACATATAAGGAGCCAGAAAGACCAAGTAACAACCTTCCAAAAGCAACTCCTTTGAAAGAAGTAAACAGCCCATTTCAACAGTATTCAGGAATTCAACCATATAGTATGTCATCGAACGACTACAATAGCAAAAAGCGCATAAAGAACAGCTCAAGTTTTGAATCTCATACTTTGAGTATTCAACAGTACAACAATGAGAATTATAGTGACACTTCCTTCAATCAGAAGAAAAATAATGCCATACTGAAGACTGAATTTCAGATACATGATGATTTTGATGACGGATATGAAAAGGAATTTATGAACGAATATATGGGCAACAAAAGTAACACCTCTAACACGCAATGTAGCCTGTACGATTTAGAAAATACGTGTGTCCAGGACCCCGAAGATAACATTATAAATAATACTCCCCCAGAACTTGCAGAAGAGTACCACAATGAAAGTTTTAATTTTTATGATTTAAATTACTCAAATAATGAAGGCGATGCAAGAATAACCGAATATGACAGCGAAAATACCTACTCGAAAAATGACCATGACTACTCTTGGGAAGGGTTCAATAATCTCGATATTACCAGTAATAATACCGACCAATATTTCTCAAATAATTTAGCAGCTTTCAAGGAGCCACTTGAAGATGAGTTTGGCATAATCGCAGATATATCATTCGGGAGTAGTCATGGGATTAAATGTTGAAAGCATTAGAATTGGTGATAGTATCTTAACGTTCATATTATGCATATATAAAATACAAAATTAGTTTATTCTATTAGAAGTTTTTAATCCATTCCATATCTTTTGCCACATAGTATAATATACCAAATAATTTAAAAGGAGAAAAATCTAGATTGTATTAAAATTGCCAATACATGATGCCTAAGAATTTCAATTTTGTCGTGTATAATACCCCACGCAAAGTCGTGAAGACATAAAGAGACCACTTCTTAAAAGCATGTCTTTAAATTTAATGCCTCTTTATAGTAATTACCTAGTTATATAACAACAATGTGTATATTGATATCAAGTATTGAACATCCCGATTATCCTTTTATTTTGTTGTCTAATCGTGATGAGTATTTTAAAAGACCAACTGAAAGGGCACATTTTAAAGATTATGATGGGGTAAGGGTCTTGTCGCCCTTAGACTTAGGCAGACAAGAACACGGGACTTGGATTGCGGTAAATACAGACGGCAAGATTGCAGTCTTAGTTAACTACCGTGAAAATAACAATGGAGGTAAGTAGTTCTTTTTGTTTGTTGTAAACCGGACTTGTTATTAACTTGCACTTTAGATCAGATAAGTGAGATATCCCGAGGAATACTCCCAATACAATATTTAATATCTGACGAATTGAATGAAGAATGGTATACCAGCTTGAATAAGTCAATATGTCAAAATCTCCCTTTAGGGATTCTTAAAACGGTGAATGGTAATGTACTAAGTAGAATTGGAGGGTTCTCAATATTATATGGAAAGCTAAAGATAGACGAACATACAGGAAACATAGAACCTTTAAATATTTTGAGTAACAGAGGTGATTTAGGGAAGGTTTTTGAAACTAGTGGCGAAACACTGATTAGTGATGACATTGAAACTCAGAAAACATTTGGATTGTCAAATTCTTTGTACAACGATCCTTGGAGAAAAGTAAAATTGGGACAGAAAATGTTGCAAGAAACGATTCAAAAATCAGTGAGCGCTAAGTATACACATGATCAACTAGTTGAAAGTTGTTTCAAAATATTAAGCTACGACACCTATGACAAAAATGTTGCCAATAATGGTACGATACAAGAGGCACTTCTAGAATTAAGGAATTCTATATACATTCCGCCTATAGAGCTCAAAACTGTTAATCAGGTTCCTGATAGTTCCACAGTTGGTAAATTTTATGGTACAAGGACTCAAACGGTTATCATCTTAGACAGAAAGGGCAATATGCACTATTACGAAAGGGATATCCATAATTCTGATTGCATAGAAAAAGATGTAAAATCCAAAACTAATCATTTTCAATTCAACATTTCAAATAAATAGCAATTAGCATACAAATTGTGATGTCCTACATTCTAAATGACTTCGCAATTTGTAACTAGTATATATCTTATAAAATTTATGCAACTAGAATCATTAAGTAATATATGCCGCGTCAATCAATTTTTTAAAGAACCCCAATATAAAACAAACGACTGAAAGTACCCACCCCCAAAGTTATGTCATTGAAAGCCTTTCCTCACAGAAAGTATACTTCTATATATTATAAGAAAGCACCAAAGCCCTTGGTATCTGCTCGGTCATTGTTGGTTTTAATTCCAGGGAACCCGGGCTTAGTTGATTTTTATTTTACCTACTTGAATTTAATTCAAAAAAGACACCCAAATCTTGAATTATTGTGTATTTCCCATGCAGGGTTTAAATCTGATGATAATGAACAAAGTGATGAATCTGATTTCAACTTCTATAATTTAAATTTCCAAATAAAACATAAAATTGACATTCTCAAATGTTTTATTTTTAATGAAGACAGGCCAGTTGAATTGTATTTTCTATCACATTCAGTAGGGTGTTATATTACTCAACGAGTTGTTCATGGCTTGATTAATGATAATGAACTACAGAATAGAATGCATATGAAGTTTATTGGCCTAATTTGTCCAACAATTATAGATATTGGTAGATCTAATTCAGGACAAGTCATCTCGAAGGTGTTTGCTTATCTACCGATAATCCAAATTGCAGTATATTTTTCTGCTCTTATGAACTTTATTTTTCCTGAATCATTCATAAAATATTTAGTGAAAAATACAGTCATTGAAAAAGACACATCTACAAATGAAGAAACAAAAGAATCAATAGAGAATTCAACAATAGCCGCATTAAAAATTTTCAAGTCTAGGAATATTATCAGGCAGGCTTTGAATTTGGCAAAGGATGAAATGAAGACAATTCTCAAAGATGATGCGTTTAATGACTGGTTCTTTGAAAGTTTATCTTCAAGGCATGATATTCGAATTTGGACATATTTTGCTCATAATGATCACTGGGTACATGACACCACGAAGGATTACATTCTTGCTAGATACCATAAGAATGATAATAGAAACTTATCTTTTCAGATAGGAGAGCTTGAAGATTCTATAACGCATAGTTTTTGTGTCAACGAAAGTATACAATTCTCAGAGACAACAAGCGAAAAATTAAGTGAGTTTTTCCCGTAATGTGTTGAAAAGAAATGTATTCAAATATTCCTGAATCTATTGTCCATTTACCTGATAATTGTTTCGTACGTAATATACGCAATAATGTTTACGAAATAAATAAATGGTGATCAGAACTGTAAATGGGATGACTCGTAGTCATCGCGAGCGCACAAAAAATTTTTGGACGATGATTCATTAATCATAGAAAATATTGAATCATCAATACGAGTATAAATTAAATTTGGGAGACCAACAATTTATAACGTACTACTTTAGAAATATATAAAGAACTTAAAATTCCTACAATTACATTCTAATTTAATACTTATTAATAATAGATTAATAACTAATTACTTCTAATGACATCAAGCATAGAGTCAGTTCACAACGAAGAGGATGGATATGCAAAGATCCAAAAATCAAGTCAAGATAGTTTTCAAAATATTGACGATGAAGAATATTCATTGAGCACTGATCAGAATGACGATGCTAAATATGAGAAGCAATTAGACAAGATTTATAGGAAGCTAGATTTTAGAATTATTCCAGCATTATGGGGTTTGTATTTTTTGACTTCATTTGGGTCAAACTCATATGGATTAACGTTGACTATGAATTCTGAACAGGGCCATTCTTTGATTCAAGAGTTAGGATTGAGTTCGAAGGACACATCGACTGCATCAGCATTATACTATGTTGGTTATATAATATTCGATGTTCCAATGAATTTAATCATGACAAGAGTAAGTCCTCAGTCATGGTTAGCGCGGATAGTTATTACTGTGGGATTGGTTTATACTTGTTATCATGTTTTAACGAACAACAAAGGTGTCATAGCTATTCGTTTTATGTCTGGTATGGTTGGTGCCGGTACATGGCCAGGCTTATCTTACTACGTTTCATTATGGTATCCGAATGAAAGGCTGACCAAAAGAATCGGATACTATTTTACAGCCGCTCAAATATCTGCTGCTGTAGCTGGTCTTGTTAGTGCCGGATTTCAAAAAATGGATGGTGTTCGCGGGTATACGGGGTGGCAGTGGATGTATTTAGTTTATGGTGTTATTACCATAGCTGTTGGTATTCTGTTGCTCTGGTGGCTTCCTGATAGGCCATTCAAAACAAGCAAAGATTATTCACAGAGTAATAACTTCATAATTAAATGGTATAATAAAATTTTTACGCCTGTTCATCCATTATCCCTAGAAGAACGTGAAATACACAGAAAGGATATTGAAGCTCGTTATGTTTTGTTGAAATGGACATGGAAGGATGTTCTCCAAATTATTACCGATGTAAGAATTTGGCCATTGATTATAATGTACTTCGGAGTTGTAGGAACTGGTTTTGGTCTAGCTGTTTTTGGGTCAACGATCATTGCTGTGGATAATCCAAATTTATCCTCCATTCAAGTTTCCTTATTATATGCACCAATATGGCTCTTTGACCTTGGTGGTATTTTATTGATTACTCCATTTGCTGATAGATTTAAGAGGCTAAGAGCATTAATGTTCTCTTTATCCACTTTAATTATCATTGCTGGTATGTTTGTTACGACATTTGCTCATGGATCGTGGAATAAATATGCTGGTTTACTTATTGCAGGGTTTGGCCTAGGACCAACCGTACCAATTTGTATGTCATGGGCATCAGAAATCTTCCAGCCAGCTTATGGTGATGTAGGAACCGCTGTGAGTGCAGCATTAGTTAGTGGACTTGGAAATTTGGGATCTGTTACTGCAACATATGCCTTATATTCTGGTTGGCCTGAAGATAAAGCAAGATTATACAGAGATTCTAATATGATGTTAGTGGTAATGCTAGGCGTCAGTATAATTGCAGCTGGTGTCTGTCATGTTCTTAAAGATAGGGTTAGGCATAAAAATTAAGATTTTTAGTTAAAAACCGAAAATCACCATTCCCTTCTACAAGAGGCCTTAATTATAGATATTTAGTAGTATTTGAGGCTTGAAAAGCGTTAAAACGTAATTTTTAATATTCTCATTAATCATTATGTAACAATTGTAGACTGGTTTCCAGTTACAAGAAGCGTGTGAATATTGTTTTAAACAGTTTTTGAATTATTATGCCAAATTACCAAAATTTCGCAACTAAAAAAGTGCTACTCTTATTTAAAATACTAGCACACCTAATTTCATTCAAGAAACATTCAATTGCACTCGAAAACAAGGAATTAAATCGGCATACGATTTAGGGTCCCCATACCCGGGAATCAAATCAATCACAAAAAATCTATGTAATTGACCATCTTTCAATGAAGCATAAATTCTGAATTTCCCAAAAATGCCAAAATTAGTTCAATGTTTTATGCCTTTTGGTACTTTCATCTATGCATTTCAAAGAGTGGACAATAAAACACCTCATATAATAGGTGGAAAAGAAGGGTTACTTTTTATGAATTGGACAAGTTGCAAGGAAATAGAAGTAATAGTGACACACAGTATTAGAATTTAGACTTTTAACAATTGAAGTAGACTTTTAATAACTTACAGTTTTATATTTGAATTATAAATAATTCTTTGATATCAATGTTATCGATGGTATGGTCTATCAACTAGCATCAATTCGAAAAGTGTGTATTATCTCTGTTGCTAGCGATTGTTGAAACCACGCGATATCCTTATTAATAATCCCGCAATATATAAGTCTTTCTTTTAAGGGATTTGCACAGTAGTCGGATTCATGTCTTTAAATAATGCTAGAAATTAACAATGCTTGCATACATACAGGTACTCTTAAACGTGGCAAAAGCACTGTTATTACTTCAATCCCTTATCCAAAAATAGAGGATAATCAAATTTTGATTAAAGCGGTTGCATATGCGGCTAATCCCACCGATTGGAAGCACATTGCTGTTAATTGGGGAAGCGAAGGAGCAATGGCAGGTTCAGATGTTAGTGGTATTGTTGAAGAGGTTGGATCTGATGTTGTGGGGTTCGAAATTGGTGATATTGTATCATCATTTATGCACGGTAATTTCACTAGCAACAGAGGTGCATTTTGTGATTATGTTGTTGGCGATATAAATACTACAATCAAGTATGATAAATCTAACTTCAATTTACAGGCTCTCGAGGAGGGAGATCATGCTTCGGACTTTATAAATACATTCGAAGGGGCTGCTTCAGTTACATTGGGGCTCTCTACTATTGGTGTTTCATTCCATTGCCATCTTGGAATTAAAACTGATAAAAAGACCAATTCATCTAAATACATTTTAATTTGGGGAGGAGCTACGGCAACAGGAATTTTGGCGATACAAGTAGCCAAACTAGTATATGGGTTGAAGGTTATCACCACTGCAAGTTCCAATCATCATGAATTCCTAAGATCTTTGGGTGCCGATGAAGTATTTGACTACCATAATTCAAATGTTGTTAAACAAATAAAGAAAGTTGGAGGTTCTAGTATTCACTATGCTTTGGATACTGTTTCAGACATACAGACTTTCCAATCTGTTTATGATGCTACATCAGATACTAAAGAAGTCGCAATTGACAACTTATTATTCCTACAATTGGATGAAGAGAAGATGGATCCATCCAGAAAGATTACCTCAAATTCCACATTAGTTTTCCTTGTAGACGGCACAGAAATGAATTTGGATGGGTTAATTATTCCACCAGATTTGGAACTAGTGGATGCTTACAATGAGTTCTGGTATAATATTCTTCCCCCATATATTTCAAAGATAAGACACGCTGATTTAAAAGTTTTGAAGCCTGGCTTAGAATCAGCTAATGAGGCTTTGGACTTGTTGAGAGAAAATAAAGTTAAGGGCCAAAAGATTGTCTTTAGATCTCTTTAGCTTTAAGTATAATTAAGTCGTTCGATTTTTCGTTCATCACATGCAGTAATTGATTCATATGCATTTCTACTCTATTTAATAGTTAATATAATTTTGCTAATAGGTACTAGTATGGATTTCATGTATATGTTTTACACGATGGCTTGCCGTTGCGTTCATGAAAATGCAATCTGAATTCTAAAGGGTACTCATTTGTTATTGCCTCTGAAGACTACCTTTTGCCCATTAATCTTATCTTCTCTTAATAGTTCCAAAGCTTCGTTAGCACTTTGCAAACCAGACTTTAATACCTTCAAGTTAGAATGCTTGAGTTTTGGAATATATTGTGGTATAACGTTAAACCAAAAATCATTGTAATCGCTTAATAATTCTGGTGGTGAAGGAACAATCAATCCACCTAAATTGGCGTCGTTTCCATCCACACAGTAGGCAAGGGATGTTACGAAAGAAACCTTTCTAGAATCATCCGTTTTGATTTGGTCAGACACCAAGAAGAGTAAATTATCTATAGAGACATCGTTGGAATCG